>BLKR01009364.1:0-125437 GCA_011170035.1 Teleogryllus occipitalis
GTTAACGTACCGGGCTGTTGTACCCAAGTTTGCGGGTTCCCGCAAACCCGCTCGAAGCTGTGGATTTTTAAGGGCGAAAAATGCCTTCATACGCCTTCTTTCCAAGGGAAGTAAAGCCGGGTGTCCATGCAGTAGATTTACTGCATGTAAAAGTGTAATTACCTTCATATGGAATTCGTGGTATTGCTCTAGATTGGTTATGTTCGTACCTTAAACAACGATCTCAGAGAGTTGAAATACCTTACTGATATGATGGAACATTACGTACGCACCTTTCCGACTCTTTGCCCATTGCATGTGGAGTTCCTCAAGGATCGATTTTAGGCCCTATTCTGTTCCTACTTTACGTAAACGATATGCCCTCGACGATTCGAAACGGAAGAACGGTTCTCTTTGCGGATGATACGAACATACTTTGCAATAAAGAAACCGTAAATAGTACAATATCAGATGTTTCAAATTGGTTCCGAAATAACAAATTAATAGTAAACGAAAAGAAAACGGTTTTAATGCAGTTTTCCATTTCAAGTAAACAATTCTGTGCTCCATTGAAAATGAACAGTGTACCATTGACTGATGTTAAGGCAACAAAATTTTAGGTCTCTCAATTCAGTCAAACCTTAAATGGAACGTCCATTTAAATGAATTGAACACAAAATTAAGTTCATTGTGCTACGCGTTCAGAATTCTTGCAAATTCAGTCAGCCTTCATACTGCTCGTTGTGTATACTTCGCGAATGTTCATTCCCGCCTGAGATGTGGCATAATATTCTGGGGAAATACATCTTATAGCTCCCAGACTTTTAGATTACAAAAACGAATTGTACGAATAATAACTAAATCCCACCCACTTGATTCTTGTAAGCCTATCTTCATTAATCTAGGAATTCTGCCATTACCGTGTCTTTTTATTTACGAATCAGTGGTTTTTGTAAAAAAAGACTTGCTTAAGGGCGGGAATATATTTTCAGAAAATGCCGAAGTCTATTACTAAAACACTCGACGTAGAAATCATATTCATCAGGTGACAGTATCAACAGCTCATTACAAAAAATTCACATACAATACATGTACATTATTTTACAACACTTTGCCAGATGACATTAAACGATTAAATTCAATAGAAAAGTTTAAATCCCAAGTGAAATCATTTCTGCTGCATAACTGTTTCTATACAATTAGAGACTATACTGAGCATCACAAGAAAAGTAACATTAATTTTAACAATGATACATAATGCATTATTTACCATTTGGACTGTATAAATGAGTATAAACAACCTGTAACAACTATTGTACTACAGCTTCCGGGTCAATGACCCCCATCTCGATCAGGTTTTTCGTCCAGTTTCCCTGATCCATTGAGCAAATGCTGAGATGGCCCCTTGTTTTGCTTCTGGACATAAATGTAACTTCATTTTCTGTGCACGTCTTCTAGAATTCAGTGGGAAATACAATTATTCAAATTATCGTTTCCATGTTGTCGCGGCAGGAAGTAATAAGAGCCAAAATTTATTGCTTATTTATCTTTGAAAATAGATTTTATTACATGGGAGTTTTTTTTTTTTGTTGTTTTTTTCTCCCTTGCAAAATTCAAAATTTATTGCTTATTTACCCTTGAAAATAGATTTTTTACATGGGAGTTTTTTTGTTTTTTTTTCTCCCTTTCAAAATTCAAAATTCAAAATTTATTGCTTGTTTTATCCTTGAAAATAGATTTTATTGCATGGGAGTTTTTTTTCTTTCTTTTTTTCTCCCTTTCAAAAATTAAAAATTTAAGTAGTATATGACTTAGTGTAGGGATCACAGAATTTTGAAAATGTGCACACAATTCACTTTTCCCCATAGCACGTCATACGCAGTTTTTAACTGTTTTTTTGACGTAAAATAAATAAAAGATTAAGCCTAAAAGAAGCCTCTGAGCTAAATCCAAGTCGCCTGTTTCGTCACCCAAGATAATACCTCCTTTCTACGCTAGATGGTGAAAGAAGCGTTGCAAAATTTGCGTGGTCAGACGGAAGAGTGGGCTTGATGGTCCGAGTTTCGCCACGTAAAATAAGGCATTAACTAACAAACTGATGCTTAAAATAGTATCTATCAACGAAAATGCCAAAGTATCGCATAGCATTCGGTTGCAAAGAACGCCAACAAAATGGAAATGCGCTTCAGTTCCACAAGCGTGTAAATATTGTGCAATGATAATGCAATACTACGTATTATTTGGTAGCCATCACTTTAATCATATTTTTAGGTTTCCTTTTTAACTGTTATTTGCCATAAGTTGAACTAAAGAAATTTTTAAAATACGCAAACCCAAAACAATCCCCTGCGTGAATATTTAAAAAAAGTCTCAAAAAATGAAAGGCTCCAAGAAAAGTTAATTGCAATTTTAAAGTATTAAATATTGGTTCCTTACCAAGTTTTTGTTGTTTTCGTGAACATAAAAGAGAATAAATGATTTAAATTTTAATAAGGCACTAATACCTCCTATTTGTTTCCGAGATAACGAGGACGGGTTAGACGTTCACCATCATGGCGGACCGTCCCAATTTCTCAGCACAGTGCGTTGTCTCCAGTATACACTAGAGTTCACAGGAGGGGGTGAGTTGCGTGGCTCTGCGAGCGGGCACCGGACGCGGTAAGCCGTCACCGCGAGCGTGCAGTCACCGCGAACGGAACGGGTCCCTGCAAACAGAACGGGTCCCCAGCATGCGAACGACGCCTCCAAAAGAAAACTCGCGTCGCACACACCGCGCAGACACCTCGCCGCTGTAATTATCTTTTTCACTTTCTCACTTTGCACCTTGCCCCGCGTCACAATTTCTTCCTGGCAAGAGGACAGTTGGATGTCCTCTTTGCACCTGTCTAAGACTCAGACTACTTGTTTGTTTTTTCTGGACGCGCTCTTCCTTCTGGTGATCTTCCTGGACGCTTAGTCATGGGTGTCATATTCTTCTCGTGTTCCTTAGTTTCCTGGCGTTTAGTGATCTTTCTCGTGTTCTAAAATGAAGGTGTCAGCAACGCGAGGAGCATGTTTGATAATTTCAATTGACCCATTTAAGTTGATATCGGTTTTAGATAAAGTAATGAGCTAGAACTCGAATGTTATATTTGTTTAATAATAATTGTAGTTAAAAATTTTAATTTTAAGAGATATCTAAAGGTGATAATATTGATATTATGACATGAATACAATTTAACTTATTATTAACTAAAAGAATATTTAATGAAATCCGACTAACTGGAAACGTCTATAATACTCACAGTTTCATTAATGTTGACACTCAGTCAAAGCCGGTTGCCGAAGCTTTCCTTCGTGATTATCTGTCTTTGCCTCTTTCGGTATCTTTTTTTTTATTTCACTAGCAAAATATCCAGATTATTATAATACTGTAATTGGTTCAAATTTCACTAAAATATACTAATTTTCTTACATGATATGAACAAAAGTTGCAAATCGCAAACTACATTCGTGTTTTAAGAAACTCACTCGAATGAAATAGTTTGTTAACATTTACAATAAAGTCTTATGTTGAGACATGAAGTAGAACCATGCTCATATTACATGAGATACACTCGTATAAAGAAAAAAACTTTCAAGGACTTGTTTGCTCAGAGTTTGGCCTTGCCGAAAACCGGAACTGATCTTGCATTACACAGCCTGAAACATATTTTATGAAAATACATGTGTTAATGAATTAATTTAATGAAAAAACTGCGTAAAATTTAAATGAAAACAATTAGTTGATGTTAAAAAATAATGCAAGGAAAACATTATAGTGACTACTTCTATACCAGGAATGTCACATTTTTCGCGGAATATTTGCAAAAACTTCCACAATTATAATTTAGTGTAATATCAGGTTTACACAAAATTAAATGTATTTTTATTTGTATTACGGGCATTATACACATAAAGTACTGTGGTAATTTCAATTTTAAGAATTGTTTATGTTTTAACATACACATACATGAGCGCGCGAGTACGTACTTGACTCTCGGTTGTTGTCCGTTTAATTAGAGGGACTTCACGGTGCTTGGAAAGATCTCAGAATATAATACAATCAGTTTTAGGGATTTGAAATTATTACATTTTCTCTGATGATCCTTACAACCTGTTTACTGATGAAAAGTTGTAATTATTTTTCGAGCATCACATAAGCATTTGCTTTTCATTTGACATTATTTGCCATGACTCCAATGTCTTCGGTAAGTAATAATTTCTCTCAAAGATCGTAACAATATTTTCTGACTGAAATATGTTTCTCAATGTGGAGCAAGAAACAAAACAATTTTGAGAATAATTTGCATGTATAATATTTATTTTTTTATTTTTATTTAGGTTACATCTGTGCATTTAATTATTTCACTGATGGATTTACAGCGCGTGTCATGAATGTATGAACCTCAGATTTACGCATCAAGGGTTTCCAGTTTGAGTTGTTCAAAATATCAAATCGGGGATATCGCCACATTGTGTTGGGTTGGAACACACAACTGATACCTTTGAAATATTGAATGAAAAAAAGTAAAACATGCAAAAGCATACACCATGCAATCAAATAAATATCCTGGGCTACTCCAGGATCTTAGCGTATCTCCACAACTGTCGTTGTCTAAGCATGCAAAGTAATCAGGCACCATCCAACCATGTTCGGAAGAAGTTTAAAAGACGAAACCTGGAGCCACAGCGGGCTGAAAAGGCGTGCATAGAGTATCACAAGTAACGAGTATTTAGTGTTCTCGGCGCGTCAACGAACGATTCTGCCGCGTCAAAGAGCAATGCAGCAAAAAAACAAAACAAAAACAAAAAAAAAGTGTCTTCTCTAGTGATCCCCAGTGGTACTGTAGGAGCATGCAGGTACCTTATTATGATGCTAATATCTAACCCTTGTGGCCATACTTGGAATTGATCAATGCTTTTATGAATGTTATGAATTATGATGGAGCAATTGTGGATTAAAGCAGCGGAACGAGAGAACTTCAACAAAACATGCTGCTAATCCGCTTTGTCCACCACAAATTCCACAAACGTCGACGCGAATTTAAACCGCAATCCTAGCGGTGAACGACTAAAGTGGGTTGACCGCTACACCACAGGACGCCCAGTATGCACAAACGGCTAAAAATGTGCAGCTCTGGGGTGTAGCACTATTATCTTTGAGATACGGGCGCGCGTTATTCTGGGAGTAGATTGCTTTCTCACTGTATCCAGATACAGGAAAGGAGGCATTTAACATTTAGTTCCTATAGTTTATATTAGAGTAGATCGGGATAGAAAGATTACAGTTTTCCTTACTATAACCCTAGGTGTAAGTTCCAAATATAGGCCGCGAACTTGTGATGAATTGTTCCTCTCAACCAAAGTATGTAGGCATAATTATGGTATTTATTTGTTCGAGGTATAAACGCATTCCTTCGATGAAACCGGGAGCGGTAGCTCAGTGCATCAACTGATGTCATTGCAGCGCCTCTGACCGGGAGGTTCTAGGTTCGAGTCCTGACGGCGGCAGGATTTTCGACACTAGCTTTCCAGCTAGGTCGAATTCAGTCACTGTCTGGAGGAGAATTCTAGCGGCCGGCTGCTCTGATCGGTAGTTTTCCGTGGTTTCTCCGATCAACACCAGGCGAATGCCGGAGCAGTACCCTACCAAACGGGCCACGGACAGCGCGATCTGTCCTTCCTCTTCCTTGTCCTATCCTCTCCCCTTACATACACACTTACACTAACATGTACTACACTACCACGTATTCCGGGAGATCGGTCGTGAACTTAGAGCTTGTCCCGGCTGGGGCGGTGCTCCGCTGGTGGGAGAGTCCTGGTTAGGGGGAAACCCCATTAGCCGACGGTAGGTCGGCGCCGGATCTCGCTATCCAGCGGGGGATTTATTCACTTTATGAGAACATTTTAAAAATGATTAACAAAATTAATGAAAGTAATGAAACATTCAATGGGAGCAACTTAAATGTACGAATGTAATAAAAATATGACATTTTGTAGAGCAGTAATTACGAAGAAAATACGTCCATGGAATAATACAAAATGCGACCTTCCATTAAGATTTAAGTGATATTTAATCATCTACACAAAACAAAATTTCCTTAAATAGTACTCATCTTATTTTACATTAATTTACTGTCATACTACCTACAAATTAGAGAAATACCTTGAGAAGAGGGTGAGAAATAGATTCAAAATTGTGCGCCTTATTAGTAGACAACGTGAAAAAACGAGAGTTGATAAAGAAAAAAATTATAAATTCACTATGTGTATGCTTTGTTGAGCACCTCTGTTTCTGACTATGGTTGGAGAAGGATTGGCGGTAAGGGTTGCTATTTTATTACCAATACAATAAAATCAGTTTTGTAGTTTGTAACTATTTGTTTTTTCGGGAGACGCCGCATTCTAGACGCTGATGCCAACGTTTCGGCCGCTATTCTGCTACCTTCCTCAGGGCAACATGAACAAAGCCTGCGCTCTCAGTTCTGTAGTTTGTTTACCAATGAAAATAAGTAATAACCGGTTATTACTAGAGAACGAAAATTTCTAGTCTTCAAATGTTTCCAATCACGCTTTGCTAGTACTTTTATCCATCATTCATGTGTACAGTAAGAGGGTGGGGTAGGGATTCTGTAGATCCAAAAAATGTAGTTCACTTTTCACCGTATGTCACAGTTGTTTACGGTTTTTTGACGAAGTTAATCAAATCAAACGGGTTAATTTTTCTCTCGTCATTAGAGTGAAAATAAGAAAACGGAATTGTAAAGAATTCTCTTGCAAGTGAATAGCAATTAAATAAAATGATATTTACAAATGTTTTGAAATTACGTGCGGATGAGAATTATCATTTAAACATGTTGTTCTTAAAGATATTGTCTAAAAATACAGAACAAATCAGAAAAATATGTAGAGTAGTATATTGTTGTATGTAGATTGATTGAGATAAATTCTACCCGTTCTTTAAAATACCTGATCTAAAGATTCACTTAATTTTCTTTGCAAATAATTTGTATCCTTAGTAACGATTCAAGAACTTGTTTACGAAGTAAGTTGATACAATAGAAGAAAATGTTTTATGAACGCTCATGTTTAACTAATTAAAATCACACATCTTATTATCTTTCCATACTTCCAGACGAGAAGAGGCATAAATCACTTCATTGAAGGCAGTTAATTGTCACAAAAATGCAAGACAATTTCCTTAAACATTTCAACTTGTATTCAGGAAATGCTTAATATCTACAATAATATACTTTCTAATAATGATGTAAATTAATAACACGAATGAAATGTAAATGCTACTGGTTACATCCATGTGTTCATGAAAATGAAAACATCCATTGACAGCATTGTATTACATTTTACGAGGAAACATAATTACTAATAGCGATATAAACAGCGGTAGCAGCTGCAAGTCTCAAATACGTCTAGTTTTCGCATTATTGTGAGTTTGATTTGTTCCTTATAACGAAGTTAAACACCGATGCATCAGGAAACCCGAGAGAATTGGCAAACTCACATTGCCCTGCTGCCGGATGCAGCAAACGCCATCACCCCTCCGCGGTGGCTCCAATCATCTGAAAAAGCTCTTCCATGTGCAGAATAATAAACGACGAAGCCATTTTTATTATCCCTAATAGTGCTGCAGATCCTCGCTTCGAAATCGAAATTGACGACGCTCGAGTTTCCTGCGAGCGGTGTATTACAGGCGACGGGCCAACGTTATTAGTGCGTTCTTCGGCGCGTTCTGAACTGGAAAGGGAATGAGTTTCCCAACGTTCTGGTCCATTTCCTTTCCTAATATCGGAGTAATTTCGTGCTAAATTGATTGAAATTTATTTGCCACTTGAGACGTTATCGCCGTAGAATCTCCTTTGAGCTGATGAGTGGGAACTTAATGGTCGTTCTGCGCAAACTGCGCCTAGATCCATTGGGACCTGCATTGTTGGTTGCGTGGATCCTTGTGGATGGCGGGAAAACGAATGCCTTTGCGAACGATTTGAAATGAGGAATAGTCTTCCCTACGAATTATTCATATCATCAATATCTTTCGTGCCGATCAGCACATTATAAAATATCCACACATAACTCCTGAACACTACTTTGTAATGAAGTAACCAAATTATGTTGAACCAAAGCCGAAAATTATTTTTCTGTAGTTACATTCATCAATTCAATTTTTAATTACACATATTTACAAAAGTAATGAATTCATAATAGTGTTTCACATGTAGTTAGTGAATAATACGGTTATCCATTTTAACCCCTTAATTAATGAATTTTTATTTTGAGGAAAACAATTATCCTATTTATTTTCTTTAGATTATGTAAGAAAATTTTGAGTAATATTTTTCATATTTAAACCAAAATGTTGGTTTGTGTCATATATGTGGTAAAGCGCAGATATTACTTCTGTGGTAAATTTTTAAAAAACATTGAATTTCAGGTCAGAAGCACCATATAATTTCTATTTATTTGAAAAACTGTATATCATACATTTTAAATTATAAAAAATTATGTTCTATGAAATAATGGAAAACAATTTGTCTTTAATTGGACATAGATTGTCCTTACTGTCACCAACCTACCTGGTTTATTAGGAGGTACGAGATGGATGACTCGAGTAAACAATAGTTCGTACTCGACATGTGACATGTCTGATAAATGTCACGAGAAAGATTGCTATCGTAGATATATTTACACTGCAATGGAGGATTGTGGATACGTTTTCGAGGTGGATACCAGGAAAAGCCGAGTACTTGTTAAGTAGTAACAGAGAGCTTATATTCTCTTTTAAATTTACACTATATTCAGGCAAATAATAAGCAACGCTTTAGTTGAATCTCAGAAACATCAAAAACGTTGAAAATGATTCTTCATGAATGACCCTGTTATAAATTCACAATAAATACACAGAAAGTATGAGCTGCAAGAAAATTTACTCACAAGCATATACCATTTACGCACACAAATAAATCATTGTTTACACAAAAAAGCAAGAAGTCTATGTTAAAGCATTGAAACACCATCTGAACGCCATACTTAGTTCAGTAAACAAAAGTAAGTCCTTTGAACAGTTTAGGTTCCTTGCGAGTTATCAACACCAAAGTAACTACGAAATGATTCAATTAGATGAATTTTGCAATTAATTAATTAAATGTAAAATGACATTGTTCAAGAATCTAAGTATTTGCACATTACACCCTTTAATCACTCTCTGATCAATCCATTGCCAGTTTAATTAAATTTATGTAATTCACAAAATATATTTTACAGTTATTTGCTGTATTCTAGATTCTATTTTCACGTTTCGACAGTCCATTTGAGCATGAAATGTGTACTAGTAATAGTCACTTAAATATACATCATCTAACGTACTTTCGAAATAGTTCATGTCCCTTTCTTTTGATATAATCATCTTGTACCACAAACAAAACACAGAGGACTTAAAAAAGAGTGTCTCTTGTTATATATCCCTGTCAATTTTTTTCAAGATACAAAGATTTGAGTCGGAAATTCCGTGAAATATTTATTAATTAAGCTTCTGTTTTGTCTTCTTCGTAGACGTTTAAAAGATTGATCATTTTTTCGTGATGATTAATTTTTCCGCTTAAAAATGTCTTGTTGGACATTTCTTCCTATGAAATATGCGAGGCACTTCATCTAGACCTAATGACCACAAATATTCGTGGAATTCTACTGCCCAGAACTTTCATTAGCTACCACAAACCAACAACCACACATAAAACGTGGTTCAATTATTTACTCATTTGGGTTTACGTAAAATAAATCGTCATGTTCTGAGAAATGTTTTAATTTTGACCTTCAAATTACTGAAGAAACAATCTCCAAATTGTGTACAGTTGGAATATGTCTAACAATAGACATATTCCAACTTGCTTGCGCTTGTAAGAATATTCCAGTTTGGATATACAGGAATTAACAAAAACGTTTCTTCTTTACTTTGTAGAATGTGCAAGAAATTATTGTTTTGTTTTCCTCTGTAATATTTAAACTGTGACTGTAAAGCAGCAATAAACTGAATATGACTATAGAGCCGTATCACAGTCATTCGAAAAATGAAAAGAATCAATATTTTAGTCAGTGAAATGTACACGTACTTTAGAATGTAAACGTTTGGCAGACATTAAGAGTTTGAGGTAATCAATTCATTATGATTTAGTCCACAAACTTCTTCCTCTAGATGTGTTCTTGATGCCATCAAGATGTAGATGAATATCATTTCAAATAATAACAGTTGTAAGTTTTGCGATTCCGATAAAAAACAATTACATGGAATTCACATTAACCTAATACAAAGATAAATAATTCTGTATTATTACAAGAAAAAAACGATGATTCCAGTCCATTTAAATATAGTTGTAGCAGACGTTTCGACCTAAATTGTATGGCTTTCTTCAATGTCTGAAAGGTCAACATCAACCAATCAGTTACAATCATTACATATTACATGAATATTATTAGTATAAAAAAACAGTGAGGCAAGGACGTGATACCTGCAAATTTCTGAGGTTATGTTACGCCATGATATAAAGATATATAAGACCCGGCACTTATGATATTAAACAATAGTGGTCTGAAGGACCATGTTAGAAAGGCATTGAGGAATGCAATCGATTTGACGTGGAAGGTCCTCTTCCCAATAATATTGATAGTTTAAGGTATCGATACATGTTGTTCGATACGAACTAGTCAAGGCACTGTGTATGTAGGTGGTGCCAACTTCGGTAAAATAAAACAGCAAATGTCTTAATGCACCAGAAGCTAAAGTGGAGGGGGATCTTCGAAATAAACAGGAAGCAAATTGAAATTATGAGGTGAGTAAAAAAACAAGGATTTCGCGCGCCGTACGTTTAATGGATTTCTTTGAAGCAGGACACCACGCATTTCCCAAACTGGATGGGTACACAACACCCGCCGCGAACACGCTCTAGCGTCCCTGCGCCCGGCCTACCATTTCTGTGTTATCGTGGATTGGACAAATCACGGACAAGATGGCTTTGGTATACATACAGTTTATGTATGTATGTATATATATATATATATATATATATATATATATATATACATACACATACATAACTAACTGCCCAACCATTAACTACAGGAGCGTTTGCTCCCCGTTAGCATCTGCTAAGGACCGAATGTACTGTTTACGTGAGCCTGGCGCTCATACATGTACATTATATACAATACATGTACATTATTGTACATGTCATACAATACATGTACATTATTTTACAACACTTTGCCAGATGACATTAAACGATTAAATTCAATAGAAAAGTTTAAATCCCAAGTGAAATCATTTCTGCTGCATAACTGTTTCTATAGAATTAGAGACTATACTGAGCATCACAAGAAAAGTAACATTAATTTTAACAATGATACATAATGCATTAATTACCATTTGGACTGTATAAATGAGTATAAACAACCTGTAACAACTATTGTAACACAGCTTCCGGGTCAATGACCCCCCATCTCGATCAGGTTTTTCGTCCAGTTTCCCTGATCCATTGAGCAAATGCTGAGATGGCCCCTTGTTTTGCTTCTGGACATAAATGTAACTTCATTTTCTGTGCACATCTTCTAGAATTCAGTGGGAAATACAATTATTCAAATTATCGTTTCCATGTTGTCGCGGCAGGAAGTAATAAGAGCCAAAATTTATTGCTTATTTATCTTTGGAAATAGATTTTATTACATGGGAGTTTTTTTGTTGTTTTTTTCTCCCTTTCAAAATTCAAAATTTATTGCTTCTTTACCCTTGAAAATAGATTTTTTTACATGGGATTTTTTTTGTTTTTTTTCTCCCTTTCAAAAATTCAAAATTTATTGCTTGTTTATCCTTGAAAATAGATTTTATTACATGGGAGTTTTTTTTCTCCCTTTCAAAAATTCAAAATTTAAGTAGTATATGACTTAGTGTAGGGATCACAGAATTTTGAAAATGTGCACACAATTCACTTTCCCCATAGCACGTCATACGCAGTTTTTAACTGTTTTTTTTTGACGTAAAATAAATAAATAAATACCCGTAAGCTTGCGGCCTCCTACGTACACTGGCGTCTCACGAAGGTCTCGCGACAGGAGTTAGAGGAACAAAGCTGCCCTTTTCAGGGCCTTCCCGCCTTTGTAGTCTGGCTGAGACTGCGTCGCCACCCGCCGGGTGCCACTGCCCTCTCTACACCCTGGGCTCGGCCTCCCTCGCTTCCTGCCCACTGCGATGCATTCTACACGTGTCCACTCTGAAAGTGTCCACGATACTCGCTGTGCACCACGCTGCCGCGTGCGTTTCAGTAGCGGACGCTACCCTTCCAACATCCACCGTGCGTTCAACACCGTGCGCCTAGTGCTCTCGCACCGGTTGCGCCCTGCTGCAGTCCACTCCGCCACGGATCGCCCTCACCCCATACTCTCCTTCTCTCGTCCCTCCACGTGCCCCGCCAAGCGTTCCTCCACTCGTCCCTCCACCTGTCTCTCCACGTCCCTGCCTCATGTTCCGTCCCGGACCTCGCCACTCGCCCCGCCACTCGCCCCGCCACTCGCCTTGCCACTCGCCCGCCACTCGCCCCGCCACTCGCCCCGCCACTCGCCCCGCCACTCGCCTCGCCACTCGCCCCGCCACTCGCCCCGCCACTCACCGCCACTCGCCCGCCACTCGCCCCACCACTTGCCCCGCCATAAATAATTTCAGATGATTTCGAGCCAATTTCTGACTGCAGAAACGTCTGCTCTAATCGTGATTAAAAACTAGCTCTAATAAACGGAAGAATTCTTTCCCTCATAAAACATTTCTTTATTTTATTTTACTAAGAGATATTTATGCCTTCTGTACTTTCATTTTTTTAAGTACTAAAGTCGTTGAACTAAATAATGATCATTTCTCTCAAATGGTGAACATTCTGTTACCCCACGGTCATTTTATATTTGTAGCAAATATAATTATGGGTATACAATAATGTATTTTGGGCAAGATTCTCTTTTCAGTAGTCAGATGTGGTGCGCTGTTAGTAAATTTTTATTCTAAACACTTAGTTTCATCTTTATCTCTGCCCATCTTAAGTTATCTACAGCAGATATTGAACCAGTTTATTCAGTTTCTTCAACGTTTGCTTTCCGCATGAAAAATAATATATATTTTGCTAAAATAATAATAAAGTGAGACAACGTGAAGAAACCCCCCAAAAATAAGCGCAAAGAAATATCTCCTTCATCCCCCCTCAAAAATTAACGTATAAAAGGAAATAAATATCCAAAATGAATCCCGTAACCTGACAACACTGAAGAAACCTTGCAAATAGTAAACTGTATCGTGCTGTATCGTGCTGTCTGGACAACAGTGATAGATGTCAGTGACTATTGGTTTTGAGCAATTCACAAAAAAATTGTCACTGGAAATTTTATTTATATCGTGAGGAAGTTTTTTGAAAACATCGATGTTTCTGGAAAAATAAATTGATGTGAAAAAAACATCGCACACAAAACATGGATGTAAATATATCGATGTTTCTGGTCGAAAATATCGACGTTTTAAAAAAATATCGATGTTTCTTTGCCATCCGAAGTCCCGTGTCGTTCCCCGCCGAATTCCGCACGTGCTCCGTCAGGCGCCCCGCACGCGCCCTGGTCAACGTTCTGCCACACGCTCCGCGTGGCGCCTCGTCTCGCCTCGCCTCGCCACGCCATGCCCCGCCCCGCCACGCGCCTCGCGGCCTTCGACCTGCGCGCGTCAGCTCTCGCCGCCGCCAGCCGCACATGGAGAGAGATCCTGGCTGCACCTGCACCACAGCCGCTGCCGAAGAACAGTGGGACGCTAGGAAGAAGAAAACGGGAGAAAATGTGTATTCAGTGCAAGAAACAAACAAACCAACAAAAAACACCAAATCCAAAATTTTCTATTTTCGGTTTTGATTAAAATACACGATATACATTGTAGTGTATATGCTTCACGGATGCTTCTTCCGAACACGGACTGAAAATGATATAAAAATTTCGTACGTCATCGATCGTATTCAAAAGCTAAACTTCCTGAAATCCGGTAGTTGGGTTACTGTTGTAGGTTATTTCCATTCTGAATATTGCTTCTCATCGCATTGGAGGGAAGGTGTACTAGGGAATGGTCTGGCAGTTCTGTATGCAGCAGTGAATGAATGTATTGTTTAAAATCACATCCACAAAGAGCTTATCAGATGATAGAAACCGAATGCCATTACTCACCGGCAGCATTGGCGTTGCAACTGGAGCGTCACAAGGTTCGAGCGTCGACTGTGGCGAATTTTTGACACTGGCTAAATAGCTTGCTTGAGTTCAACGGCTGTCTGAAGAAGATTTCTAGTGCTGGTTGCTCTTATCGGTAGTTTCTCTGAACAATACCAGCTGAATAGAGATCCTTAACAATGGGACAATAAACCTCACGCGATCTTCCCTTCATCGTTCTTGTCCCCTCTTTCCTTCTTACACACACATACTTGTGCACTACACTACCATTCAAGTCAGAAGGCCAGTCAGGAGCTTAGAGTTTGTCCAGCCTGGGACGCTGCTCCTCTGAGAGAGACTTCTAGATTCGGAAATCCCGCAAACGACTTGTAGACTGCTATCGGATCTCATGATCCATTGGAGGGGGAACACTGACATCAGGATATAAATATCACTACACTTAAGAGTCTTACATTTGACGCGCGTTTCAATAAATAAATCGTATTGGAAAGCGAGATCGCTGATGTTCAGTACATCTAGCAAATTCCAGACACCTAGCCAAGACCGAACTCGCGACCTCCCAGTCTTTAGCAAATGAGAACGCTCGGCGCTGCCTTTGCGCGTGTCTAATGATTGCAAGAACACGGCTCCTTTTATTCTGCTGAGTTTATCTCAGAGCTCTTGCTGCTGACGCACCGGTGACTGCTGTACAGCTGGGGCGATTTCAGTTCAAACTTAGAACTTGTCCTGGTTGGGGCCGTGCTCCGCTGAGGAGAGATACCTGGCGTAGGAATTCTCCAGCAAGCCGACGTGTAGGTGGGCGCCGGATCATACCATCCAGTGGGATTGATTGATTGTTAGTGATTCCGGGCGCGTCAATTACTATAATTATTGGTTCCGTAAGTTTAATGCGTGTTTTCGCTCGAGAGGTAGCGGTGGTCTTTCCTCGCTGGATGGGCAGATCCGTCGCGGACCTATCGTCGACTAACGGAGTTTACCCCAACCAGGTATCTCCCACCAGCGGAGATCGCCCCTGCCGGGACACGTTCTAAGCTCCATATCAGTCTCCCGGCATGTGTGGTAGTATGGTGCATATTAGTGTAGGACAGTTGTCCATTTGTTAGGGTACTGCTCCGGCATTCGCCTGGTGTTGAACGGAGAAACCATGGAGAACTACCGATCAGAGCAGCTGGCCGCTAGAATTCTCCTCCAGTTAGCGACTGAATTGGACCTAGCTGAAAAGCTACTGTCGAAAAATCCTGCCCCCGTCGGGACTCGAACCTATGACCTTCCGGTTAAAGGCCCAGCAGTGACATCAGTTGATGCACTGAGTCACCGCTCCCGGTCCATCCAGTCGGGAAGAACACCGCTACCTCACGGGATAGAATATTCACTACACTAACGGATCTAATGACTGTAGCGGTTGATGTGCCCAGAAACATCTATTATTCAACCATTCCGAATGCTTTTATTTCTACGTGATTGTTATATCGATCCACTGTGCTACGGCGCGCCGTCCCTAGCTGCGCGTGAGCAGTCATTTGCCCCACCCCCTCCGTCTCGTGCTACCGCCATTGGCCGCGACCACCACCGCCGCCTTCATTACAACGCCTTGCCCTTGCCACTCATTCCTAGTCGCTGTGTCATCCATCCCTTTTGTGGATGCCCTATCGTCGAGCGGGTTACTCACTCTCATTTCAATTAGACCTGTATTTTTGATCCTTAAACTCCACCCAGCTACCATTCCACGAGGGCCGAAGGGTCTGCAGTTGACTAATGGAGGAAGTAAACTCCCGTTGAACGGAAAAGTACACATTTCCGTTTCAGAACTTCTTTGCAGAAGTGTTGCACCCAGATCAGTACGAGGTAACGAATGAGGAGAAGGATGCAGGAAATAGGAAAAGAGAGAGAGAGAGAGAGAGAGAGAGGGAGAGAGAGAGAGAGAGAGATTAAGAAAAGGAAAAGAATGAACAGAACTAATAAGGAAGAAGGAGAATGGAGGATGAGAAAGTACCTCAGATAAAGGGATATCCTCGGATATGCGAGGAGGCCCTCTCTTGAGATTGCATACACAAGCTTATAAAATATTAAACAATTAATGATGGAATGAAAATTAAAAAATTAAGAGGAAATTTATAGATGGAGGAATTTATTACGATATAAAGATGGAAATACTCCTGAAATTGCAACCTATTGGAATATTGATTGGCCGATTGATTTTTTCGTGTTTCCGGGCTCGTCAACTGCTTTGGTTATTAGTCCCGTTAGTGTAGTGCATGTTTTTTTCTCGGGAGACGGCGGTGATCTTCCCCGCTTGGATGGCGAGATCCGACGCCGACCTACCGTCGGCTAGTGGGGTTTCCCCCTAACCAGGACTCTCCCACCAGCGGGGCACCGCCCTATTCGGGACAAGCTCTAAGCTCCCGACCGGTCTCCCGGAATATGTGGTAGTGTAGTGCATGTTAGTGTAAGTGTGTGTGTAAGGGGAGAGGAGAGGACAAGGAAGAGGAAGGACAGATCGCGCGCGGACCGTGGCCCGTTTGGTAGGGTCCTGCTTCGGCATTCGCCTAGTGTTGATCGGATAAACCACGGAAAACTACCGATCAGAGCAGCCGGCCGCTAGAATTCTCCTCCAGACAGTGACTGAATTCGACCCAGCTGAAAAGCTAGTGTCGAAAATCCTGCCGCTGTCAGGACTCGAACGTAGAACCTCCCAGTCAGAGGCGCTGCAGTGACATCAGTTGATGCACTGAGCTACCGCTCCCGGTGTGGTTGGTCGATATTAGATCATGATATAGGTTTTGAGAACAGTCCAGGTATTTCGCAATTGCTTATCTCTTTTGAGCCTGAATTCAGCATATCCATGGACTCGCACATTATTGATGCAAAATAATTATTTATGGCAGTTTCTACGCTGCATTCTTTCCGCCTTTTTCACCATACTACCTTCATCAGTACTGCCTCCGCTTCCTCCTTCCATACCCCACTATCATTTTAGGCACATTTGTGTTTTCCATAGCCTTTATCACACGATCTACATTTCAAGAGAATGTTATTAAATTTGGAAATTACATAATTGGAAAAGAAATCAATGTATACTATCGCGCTTAGAAACTTTAATGTACTCTTTCAGAATTAAAAAAAATGAATTGAAAATCAATATTTGTTCCATTTGGAGCCAAAGATTCCTTCATTTGTTGTAAGGATATATGGTGTGACTTTTAAAACTGCTTCTTTTCCTATTTTCAGTCTGTATCTTGTCACTTATGTAAAAACAGCATTTTTGCGTCTTACACTGTGGGTTACCCGATTTGTTTATCGCTCAATGTCAGTGCTTCTGTATACCAGCTGAGGATGGGACTTCCTTGTACATTCCCTGATATCCTTTTTACCATGAACATTTTCATTCTCTTTTTCTTTCCCTTCTTTGACGTTCGTTCCCTTCTTTTCTGTTTTAATCGTTCTGCCCTTCTTTCTCTTTCCCTCTTCTTCTTCCCGCTTTCCCCATTTTTTTCTCTTTTTGCTCTACATTCCTCACTTTTGCCTTCTTCCTTCACCTCCGCCTGATCTGATTACATGTACTTCTGCGGAAATAGCGAACGAGAGCTCTCCGAGTTCTCCAATTGCTTCTAGCAGAGAGGCGCTGCGACCCACAGAGTCTTCCCATCCGCATCTCGACCAGCTTAGCCGTCGCCCTCCCCCCGCGCGCAGGGCCGGGCCGGGCCGGGCCGGCGCCGCCGTTGCCTCGTGCATGCCACGCGCCGGGCGGGCGAGTGGGCGGGCGTCTGGGCGGGCGATCTAGAGGACGGGCGATCGGGAGAGTGGGCGAGCGGGCGGGAGGCACACCGGATCGCCCTGGACCACTCGACGGCACGCTGCGCCGCGCCCCGCGCCCCGCCACGTCGCGTACTTCCACGCACGGCCGCGCCTCGTCGAGGTGGGAAAAACCATGTAGGGCACTGTGATTGTGCGCGGTTTTTTGGTGGGCGGCCGCGGCGGCGACGGGCCGTGCGGCCCGAAGCTGCCCGCCGCGGCGCCGCCGCCCCTGTTGTGAATGATTTAATAAGGTTGCGATGCGCCGAATCAATTATCTCGGTTGCATAGTGGATTCGGGTACCTGCTTCATATCCCCCTGCGGGGCCGGGCCTTTGTTTCGAACGATAATAGGTGTGTGAGTATGTGTGTGTGTTGGTGAGGGACGCCGGGAGTCGAGCGAGGAATTCGTCCAGGAAAAGACCGTTAGGCTCGTGGGGAGGTGGCGGCGGCGGTGGTGACGGCTGGCGGCGGGGCCAGGGGTGGCGGTGGTGGCGGAGGTGTGGTACCTTCGTTGCACCTGCCGCTACCCCGGCGACGGTCATCATTATCAGCTGGACCGAGTGAGAACCGGCGGCGGCGGTGCGGGAGGGGACTGAGGGGTGCCGGGGTGCGGGGCACGAGCCGGGGACAGGCGGCGGCGGCGGCGGTGGTGGTGGTGGTGGTGGTGGTGGTGGCGGCGGCGATGGCTCGCGCGCAATCTGGGCCAGTGGGAGCCCCGGGACACATGTGGACACAGCAGCCCCAATGAAGGCGCTCTCATTACCTCCTGGACCGGCCCGCGCCTGCCGCCTCCCGCCCTCGTCCCGTCGCCCGCCGCCCTTCCCCCGCCCGCGGCTTGCCGCCCGCCCGCCGCTCTGCACAGATTGCGTCCGCTGCTTTTTACGCCACCTGCCCGCGCGCCGGCCGCGCTGTGGCTCGTTTTGGACGACCAGCTGGACAAAAATCACAGCGCGCTCTAATGGATTGGTCGGGTCCAGGTTGCTTTCGGACGTATTCTAGGGCACGCTGTACTCGGCGCCCGGATATAGAAACAATTAGGCACTCGCGTTCGCCGTGTACGAAAATACTAGATGGTCTTTTTTCTTCTATTTCGCATCGTCGTGTGTCCAAACTATCAATTAAACGTATTGTTTCTTACACATCCTTAATTTTAGGAGCTATGAATTTGAGGTTTCTTGGAGATTTCTTTCGGCGTTTAATTCAAAATTATTTTTCTATTCATGGAAGAATATGAGCATTACAATTTTCTTTTCTCTATTATCACAAGTTTACAATTTGAACGGAAGAACGTAATATTCAAAATCAAATCTCTATGGAATGGAAAATAATATTGTACTTTGATTTCAATAATGAGTTCTTTCCACGCCTAAACTGAACTGCTACTATCATAAGAACGCACGTTTATAAAACTAAGAAGAGTATGGCGCGGACATCTGTAAAAAATGTCACCGGCAGAACTCAAATTCAATTAGTTTATGTCGATCTTTGAAACAACAACTTTTACTCAAAGCTAATATTTGCATTTATATATTTGTCATTAGTCATAACTTTGCTTCATTAGTCATGTAGTGTCTGCTCAACTTTACAGGCCTAATGCATGACGTTAGATTAGGAATTGTGCCAATTCCTTGTCATAACAAAAAGTAAAAAAGAACATGAGAAAATGGATGGATGATCGATGTGAGAGTGTGGGAGAGGTTGCAGGACGGAGGTATGAAAGTACGAGAAAATAAAAAATAAAAATATACAACAAAATAAAAATAAAATAATTGATTTATAAAATCATTAATTTAGACATAAATATTCATAGTTCCTTCCACCTAAATTTTAGAGATTGATTATCGTGGAAAAATCTATATCAATATACCAGTATGAATAGAGTAGAGTAAAAACTTGAGATAAGCACTTTATTCTTCTTCTCCCATTTTTCACCCTCTTCTTTATTCCGTGTGAGATCTCTCTTCAGAATTCTTCGCTGCCACTTTCTCCTGTTTGCGTATTCCCTTTACAGTGTTTGTTCTTTCATAACATATTTCTTCCCTATTAGCAGTCCACTCCACTTCCCCATTCCCAGGCAGTTCGTCAAATAGACCTGCTGTTTCTCCATGTCATCCTGTCGGCCACATATCCCTTTTCAATTATGTATTATCCTTCCTAATTAATTTTTCATGACAACCACTTGCACATGCAGGTTTCCACCAGAACTCCAAAATCTTCTTCAGAAGTTTCTTTGTAGTTAAGGTCTGCTGTTGGTGAGGCAAAACAGGTCTAGCAGTCCTTTTCATGAACTGATGGGTGTAGTTACGAAATAAAAGTCAGCTTCTTGAGTCAAATTATTAGCACAGGTTTGAAAATAAAAAGCTGAGATAGTGCGGCACTAAACAGTAATATTCATTTTAATCTACACGCTAACCCACGTTGATGAATGAGCACCCTAGAAAGATCAAAGAATGCAAAATTAAATCTTGATTGTGACAAGTAAATGAGAAAACAAATATATTCACTGTCACGTTTCCTTTTGTATTGAGACTTAGAGCTTCCCGAACTGCATTTAAAGCAAGACGGCGATCGGCATCTATGATCATCAGATTTTGTCTCCTGTTGCGGCAAGGACAAAACTTTATTACGTACAATACATGCAAAACTGACGTACATGCAAGACTGTATCTGCAATACTAACGTTGCTCAGCGGAATAGTTCATGGACTGGTACTGACCTATCACTCAAAGAGATTCGATTTTGGCAAACATAATAATATTAATAAAGTAATAGTAATAATAATAATAATAATAATAATAATAATAATAATAATAATAATTAGCCTTTATTGAGTGGCTAGCCACAGACATTAGACTTGCACTTTCCCCTGACCACATTGATCTGTCCTGATTCTATGATGACAAAATAGCTTTTATCTAGATGTGTTGTCAAGAACCTGAAAATTCAACAACTTTGGTTTTAAATGATCGAAGAGAATCGATGTGAGCGTCCGATTAAATGAATACTGAACAATTTAATTGCGCAAATGAAACAGAAACTGAACATCTTAGTTATCTGCACCGCATTGACGTTGACCGTAAGCTCTAAAAGTCATTGGAAAAATAAACTATTTCTGCACTTCTGTGCGATAGTCTCCATGATAGTACATGATGTCATAAAAACATACCTCTCTGGGTTGAGTCACAATTCGTGTGCCAGTTCGTACCTTACTAAGTGCTAGTTCGCCCTGGCGTCAGTCAGAATACCACTTGAAACTGTTTGTCCTGAAAAATGCTGTGACTGTCAAATGAACCGATGTCATCATGACAGAAATTTTTCAGATGTGCCAGATCTGTTTATGATGTTGCCTTGTTTATGTCCGGCGAACATGATCTCTTGGTCGTGACGAGAGTTTGGTTACCACATATTACTTTTCCGCATCTACTCTCGCGAGAGTAGTTGATAGGGAGCCTCAGAGTTCGAGACATTCTAACATACTAGGTTCATATATTGGAAAATAGTTGCAATTTTGACGATTCATGTTGCAAATCTCTATTGTTCACGAGCTGGTCACTACCGTAGTGTATATGTCCCAGAGGTTTGATTGCTTGATTTGCAAATATGAGGGTCGATGTCTTCGATGTTTAATAATTTCAGAATTATAATTATAACTGCATATCTCACTTCTTCACTTTATTTTCTGGGAAGTAAGCTAAACACGTTTTGGGCAGCTTGTATTGCGGCGATCAAATTTTAGCCAGCAACGTATCTGTGAGATATATTGTAAACGTTTGTGATATTTCTCTACTTTTAATATGAAGAGTTGGTGGTTTCACCTACATGCTTCAATGTCGCTTTCACTTGCTTCTTTTGATTGGCGTCTGAATGCAAAAATTAGGTATTTATGCACTAATTGTGTATTCGAGATTCACCTCGCCACGTTCTTATCATGCAACATTCCATCCTATTCCGTGCAAATTCATTTAAAAAAATGATTACACAATAATATGCAAAAACGTGACGTCAACATCAAGTCAACGCGGTGCTGCCAGGCAGAACACTTCGCCCTCGCCAGCAACGCCACAGAAGATGCCTGCCACAGTTGCAGGCGAAATGTGTGGACAAGTCTCCATTAGACCACGGCCTACAAACCCGGAAATGTCAAATAATATACAAAAAATTGGAATTGGTTAACAGTGAAAGATGGAAAGAAAGTCCGTATATATATATATATATATATATATATATATATATATATATATATATATATATATATATACACACACTTAAAGAGGGAAAGAAGCACAATTTATTTCATCTTCGAAGGTGAATGGACAAGATAAACTGATTGCCGACATACTCGACCACCTGCAATGCACGAGCGGACAAAATCCCAAAACAAGCTTCTAAAAAATACTTGTGCAAGACGAAAAAGTTCAAGATAAGTCATACTTTCTTACAGCCATTATATGAATTTTTGAAATTTCGAAACATTGTGCAGGAAGAGAAAAATTTCACAAACATCACTCCACTTCCTCACGTCGTTTTGGATCCGCATCTACTGTGCAATGAAACTCAAGGCCGAATTATTATCTTAAGGAGCCAGAATCACGACCAAACAAAAAATCCACTAATAATACTGAAAAGTAAAGGAAACGTAAAAAAAAATTGTAATGTATGTGAAAATACCTGTAGTATAGTGATTCGTTGCAGTGTTTTGAACGCCTTCCGCGAACAGATTACACTGATTGTCGGAGTTAAATGTGCAAGAGAAAAGTTCTGTTAAAAAAACTAATTCTGGTGACTGATTTCATTACAGCATACTAAGAACATTTTATGAAAGCACATCAACATGTAAACTATACACATTGCAATTTGAAATTTGAATATTAAAAAATGTTTACACATTTTTGAACTATACAAGAGTTCTGTAGAAAAATATTTAACTGCGCATGCACCAAATTTTTTATTGACTCCTAAACCCCCTACCATGACCATCGACAGCAGATGGGCAAATTTTTCTGTCGTTCAAGTCGTGTCGCCACGTGCCGTTATCGATGATCGTTGATTATGTTCGAACATAACAACATAATTCGTTAATAATATTCACTTAATTTAGTATCTTTTTTTACGCAACGTTATTCCGTGCTTGCTTCGATTAGTGCCCCCCCCCCCAGTTGTCCTTATAGTTAAGCACCACAGTTTATTTTGTTGGCATTACAATGAGCGTGTCATGGACATGCCTCTCTTCCAAACTTTCGGATTCACAAAAGTGAATACGTGTCACTATCGTGATTTTAATATGTGACAGTAATTTACACTTATAACACACCATAAAACCACGATTTGGTTGTCTCCAAGTGAGGCTTAATTCATTCGTTTTCATTCTTTGTATTTACTATGTTCTTTTTAATTTAATATAAAATCAAAACTAATTTAATAGTATATTATCATTGTATACAAAGGTTATTTAAAATGTTTCAACTTCTTAATTTTTTTTTTGTTTTTAAAGGTCATTGTAATAATTAAGTTTACTTTACCTAGAATGCCCTCCGTGGTTTATTATAGCGTATTGTGCATGAGGATGAAGCTGTTTATTAAATTTGACCTTTTATTGTCTTTCCGTTGTTATTTGATTTATGTAATTACAATTCTTATTTGCAAAAAAAATTAAATTAATTTACAGAATTTATGAACTGATTATGTGGTATCTGGCGACAAAACGTGACATAGATCTACTATAAAGGTATCTACTATAAGAAATTGATTATCTTTAAATTACACCTGGAAACATCATCCCTGTAACTGATTTTAATACAGACAATCATAGTGAAGTCATATGACTGGCGGCCAAGAGTGTAATCTTGGAGATTACACGCTTGGGCGCCAGTCATATGACATCAGTTGGCCGTTGCATAGCCATCAAAATCGGAGAGTCCGATGTGCAGGACGTTCCTTTACCCCATGACAGATATGTCCGGCTCTCAAGATTGTTTTCTACGCATTACATTTAAAATCTAAAGTTGTTTATAATTTTTAAAGCAATCTATAACAACTAGATGAATAATATCCCTCTGGATTCAGGTTATATATAGGGATCTAGGAATCCCACAAGAATCTACACACGATGAGAGCAGTGGTCAGTATCGCGGACTTTTGAGCATGGTAAGTTTGGCTAAGGGGCTGTGATGCTTCGTTAGGTTCCTCGGTAAATCCCCGAGAGTTTCGGGCCGATCGTTATACTCCGTTTCCAGTCTTTTCAACTCTATATGGAAATTTTGTAGGTTTTTTTGATCTTCTGATTAAATCTGAAATCTGTTGCGATGGTCACGCCCATTATCTATTCTTGCTTTTCTTCGACGATAGTGATATCTAGCGTGATATGATCCTACCGAAGACCAATTTGGATCGTGAAATCCCAGAGAATTTTCGAAATGCGATTTTCGTACATTTTGTCACCTCCTCTCGTCTTATACACGGACATTTATTCTTACACCACACTACAAAATACGTCGCTGATTTAATGATTTATTGTTATCATTAATTGATTTAATATTAAGGGCGCGTCAACTCGTAAGGTCATTAGTTCCGTAAATGTACTGCTTTTTTTCCTCGGGAGATGGCGGTGGTCTTCCCCCGCTAGATGTTGAGATTCGGCGCCGACCTACCGTCGGCTAGGGGACTCCACAACCAGGTATCTCCCAACAGCGGGGCACCGCCCCAGCTGGGACAAGCTCTAAGCTCCCGACCGGTCTCCTGGCATGTGTGGTAATGTAGTTCATGTTAGTGTGTGTGTGTGTGTGTGTGTAAGTAATGGGTGAGGATCGGAGAAGGGAGAGGAAAGAAAGATTGCGCCCAGTCCATGGCCCATTTGTTTGGGTACTGCTCCGGCATTTGCCTGATGATGATTGGATTGATTGATTTATTGTTAGTGATTCCGGGCGCGTTTTTCAACGGGAGGTGGCGGTGATCTTCCCCCGCTGGATGGCGAGATCCGGCGCCGACCTAACGTCGACTAGCAGGGCCAGGTATCTTCCAAGGAAGGAAAGATCGCGCGCGGTCCGTGGCCCGTACTGTTCCAGCATTCGCCTGGTGTTAATCGGAGAAACCACGGAAAACTACCGATCAGAGCAGCCGGCCGCTAGAATTCTCCTCCAGACAGCGACTGAATTCGACCTAGCTGACAAGCTAGTGTCGAGAATCCTGCCCCGTCGGGACTCGAATGTAGGACCTCCGGGTCACAGGCACTGCAGATACATCAGTTGATGCCCTGAGTCACCTCTCCCAGTCAACATATGTCACGAAATCAGTCGGAAGCGTATGCCTTCTCCCAGATGTGGCGAAGCCCTGCGAGGGAGATACATGGAGGGGGAACCCGCAAAGCCACCGTGTGGGTGGGGGCCGGATATCACGTTGCATCGGGAAAGGAACACCACCACCTCCCGGGATATAACATACAGATTTAATTTGCAGTACTAATGATCATCGTAGCTGACACGCCCGGAAACGCTAGATTTACAGTATTATTATCGAAATCTTCTTTAAAAATTATTGAAGTCTATTATTCAGTGGTTGCCCTAGCGACGAGGGTTAGTCCGTTTATGCATTCATCCGCCTTCAGTCATACGCGGGATCCAAGTGACTGCCCAGCTAGATCGCGTGTATGGCCCACAGCGCCGCGGGCGGTGCGGCGTCGAGCACCTCTCAGTCGCCGCGCCGCGTATTCCCCGCGCATAATGCTTTTTGTGGTTTGCGCGGCGCGGCGATCTCGCTAACGAGTGCGGCCTCGCCTCAAAAATGCCGCCGCCGCCGCCGTTCGTTAATGAAGGTGCCAACGACGGATTCGATTTCGGTCCCGTGGCGACCATGTCGCTGCGGCTTGCATTAGCTTCCCGGTTGGTTTTTGTTAGCTCGCGCGCTCTCGTGTGACCGCGTGCGAAACTTACACCAGCTGAAATGACGACGCGGCCGGTCGCCGTTGTGTTCTTTGGCGAGTCGTTCAATTACTGGAGTGAGTATAGCTTTTGCAAATAAATCATTAAAGTCGGTAAGTAGTGGCATGGGTTGGATGGGTTTGATTTAATGTGTGAGGTAAACTGCGAGGCGTTGTAAGTTGCTCTATACATCATGTCGAGGGGCACAAGTAATAACACTATAACTCAAAATTTAAGATTTTACTTTCAAACTAATACATGTTATTCTTATGCAAATTTTGGTGGACCTATACATCTTTCTAAAAATGTGTTATTTGCGACAAAACTTGCATTTTTCCTGATATAACAGCCAATATTGCAGTTCAATAACTGCCTCAGAACAGAGATTTGGGGTACAAATGTTATCTATTAAATCAAAACATTCTAAATGAAAAACACTATACCATTTCGAGACTGTAATATTGCGATGGACCTAAGAAGTGATGAAATCGCAGTAGTGAAAAACATTCCAGAAAAATAGAAACATCTCTAGAATGGGATCATCGCTATTATATCCAGAATGGAATTAGTATGAGTTTGGTATCATCAAGACTTTAGAAAGTGCCTTAATGGTAAATCAATCCCTTGACTGAAGTGTAGAATCTGAGAACGTTTGAGAATTATTGAAATAAATTATTTGGATTATTTAAAAATTCTAACACTGTCAATATATGACAATGTTCGAACGTAAAATAATAATAATAATAATAATAATAATAATAATAATAATAATAATAATAATAATAAATACTTAGAAGCTTGGTAATTAGTCCCGCAATTCCGAAATGGATCAGCAATCGGCAAGTGATACACTGATATCATTTCTGTATCCGAAAGTTTACAACTTTGTGACACCAACAGCGGATGTAGTGTGAACTGAAACTCAACACCAATACGTTTTCTTTTTAAATTTAAACCGCGTAATTATCTTTTTAGTTTTTTTTTCTTAAAGATTCGTTTTGCGCACTTAGGACCACGCTTAACAAGGGGGAGCATTTCTGGATTTCCGGTACTCTTTCATTTTTGTTGAACAATGAGCATTTTTCTCTTCAGACCAGCTAGCACCTGTTCTTTCTCTTGCTTTTTCCAGATCTGCTCGCTCAGGAATACTTTTTTTATTTTCAGTTCCCAATATTTTATTTATTTGCTACAAATGTTAACAAAACTAATTTCTCTTAAAGATTAAATGTAATATCCTTGCATGAAAAATGAAAATATGGTATCCAGTCTTTCTTTTGCTGGTTTTTTGTTGTAAGTGGGTGAACTCAAATTCTTATTACAATATATAAGAGTGCTTCAAGATGGTCTCTTATTTATGGTAATATTCTGTAGATTGAAAAAGGTAAAATTTAAATGTTGCAACATTGACACTACACTGACCAGTCATCAAGCATTTCCAGTAGCAAATATTTATTTATTTATTTGTTTCTCTGTTTATTTATTTATTTATTTCACGTATAATCAGTAAAACTGTTTGTGGCATTGGGAGGAAGAAAATTTACGTAAATATTTAAAAACAAACGGAAAATATCGAAATCGTTTCAAGGAATTTCAAGAGGCAACGAAGAAAAAAACGATAAAAATGGACGTGGTTGAAACCTGGCGCTAAAATTTGTTACATGCATATTCAGTCGTTTAGATTAAGAAGTTCATAAATAATTATCTAATTATATTAGATCAATTACGCAGCAGCAAATATGTTACATGGCATTTGAATTAGTGTATCTATTGTAATTGTTTATTGTCATCTGGTGTGTTCGTAAATAACGTTAAATTATTTTAAGGAGATTGTGATACACTTGATTAAAGTAGTAAGGTTGTGTGTTTTAATATTCATTGTTTCAAAATAGTTGTCCACACATGAGTTAGTCTTTTTTGACGAAAACAACTTATTCGTAAATAAAAAGGCTACTCATTAAAAATAAGTCATAAGCGAAATTACGTTTTTTAGCATATCGATTAAGAGAAAAGCTGAGAGGCAATCCTGACGAATGCCAGTCCCATGAAACCACTTTCCTTCCTCCTCGATCGCTGGTAGGCCGATCATCTCGTTACGCTTGGAGATTACTGCAAGATCGCCTTCTGCCCGCCCGTTCATCACCTTAATAAGCCAAGTGCACGGGGAAACTGGACACCGGGACTCGCTTACGGGATATGGAAATACGAGGCGCTCCGTCGTGCGATGCGATAACTCGTACGCATCTTCGAAGGAGATCGAGGAGTTATGAAGCAGTCCGTTGGGCAGCCTTCTCTTCTTGCGAAAGTTTGGCGCAGTAACTCCAACAATATTTATGCCCCCTCAATTACTCAGACGGAGAAGGCCGGGACTCGAAGACCCGCCCTCCCAGCTCGCGTGCAGCTGTGCGTCTGCTGGGAGAGGACGTCTGCGGATGCTGCGGGTGTTCGCGGTGTGCCACGCTCACTCGTACATCTCCGGACGTGAAGCAGAGAGTTCAGGTAATCATAATCTCGGATGATTCAGGTTGTAGTCATTAATATGCTAAGCAGCCCTCAGAGTCGTTCTGGATGACTGAAGACGAGAAAAATCCCTCGTTAGAGGATTTGATTTCAAGCTATACCAACCATGCGCATCGGTTGCAATAAAATTACTTAACTGTGATATAGAGAATGCCTAGTGCATTCATTTCTATTTTTGTTAAAAATATTCTTGGATGTATTGCAGATATTTCCTCTCTGTTGTGGTTACGTTGAGGCAGCACACCGAGACGTATTAGAACTGGTTTGTATATTTTTAAAAGTTCCGGATTGTTTGGTTGCAAATAGCTTCCTATAATGTTTACTTATTTTTAATACGCTATTTCGTGTATTTTAAATCACTTTAAATTTAAACCTCTTTTAGAGCTATCCAACGCTTCAGAAATCCTTAATTTATCGAATATTCGAAACTGAGAATTTTTGAGTGAAATAATTCCTCATGGTATTTTTTCGGAAAAAACACCTGGCATATTCCATAATTTTTATAATCCCCACGAATTATTTGCTTTTTCATAATCCCCACGAATTATGTGCCGCGGCAACATTTGTTAGGCACGTTTAATATTTTTATTTGCATGTTTACCTGGAGAATAACACTTTTCAAATTATTACACACCCTTCTAACAGCCTGCAATTCGCTTTAAAATAGTCATTACAATCTTTCGAATTTGAGAATCGACATTGGCATTTGCTGCACCACTTCAAGGGAAGCAAGAGTGTGCCAGTCGAATAAGCTCTCTCGCAACAGCATAGAGCATTTTAAAAACTCTCGGATCCGACGTTTTCCTATAAAACCAATCGACTGCAGGCGCCTCATGGTCATTTTTATCGCCTCGCCAACTACTCCAGGTCGTCCGCCACTTTGCAAAAACTGCCAGCGCATGATCCCGGGCGCGATCTTATTATCCAGTCGCTGGTTCCGAGCGGCCGGCCGCCTAAACGAGTAAGTAATTGAAGATGCCCGACGCGTCCGCTCTTCGCGGCGTTGTATTTATGAATGATCGCGGTGGCGCTGGTGTTCCTATTAAAGTGCCGCCGGGAACCGGATTCGAGGTTGGGACACCCATGCAATTACTACGGCGCCGAACTAGTCGGGGATGCAGGCAGAGGTGGTGCTCGTGCCCACTTCGCCTGGGGTGGTCTCCCGCGGGTTCCTTGTTCCATGCAGCAGCTGCCGGGCAAAGACGTGGCTTTTGCATCTTTCGTACCCTTTGCATCTTTTCCGCCTTTCGCTTTTCCTGCAACTTTTGCATCTGCTACGCCGTTTGCACTTCTTTCGGCTTTTGAATATCCTACGCCTTTTGCATTACTTCTCCTCTTGCATCTTTTTCGCCCTTCGCATCTTTTGCGCCATTCTTTCGCGAAATTAGCATCTTTTTGCTCCTTTTGCGTACTTTGCACCTTTCCCATAAGAAATGGGGTCGTTGCCTCATTGAACGCCATGTTTCCAGAAAATAAAATGATACTCAATGACCTCAATATTCTCTATATAAAATTCAAATAAATTCTGTAAAAATAACACCAACAATGTTCTCTAAAGTCAGTCTTAAAAATCAAATGTATCCCTATTACTCAGACAAACAATTTGTTTAATCAGGAATTATTTTTTGATAGTATGACATGAATACTAATGTTGGTTGTTGGTACACGACGTTCCGTGAATTGATCATCGTCAATTGACATTACTAGGAATGCTGTAATAGATACTTTGTAAAATTATAAAATTGAATTAATTGAATTTGAAGAATTGAAATTGATTGAATTAATACATTTGTAAAATTATAAAATTGACGCAAATCATAATTTGAAAACATTGTAATTGGCATAAAATATCAAATTTACAAATATTATTTATGAATGTGAAAAATAATTGATAATAATTATTTAATTAAAAAATTGAAAATTAAAAATATATAAATGCGAAACGTAAGAACAGATGTTACTATGTTTGAACATAAGAACAAGAATAATTATGTTCAGATATTTATTTGTTTAAAAAGTATTTGAAAAACGACATGTTGTAAAATATGTATGTTTGAGAGAAAACTTTGAGGTGTGTTTGAGGGAAAATGTCATCTTTTTCAAGTGTGAATTACCCGGGATAAACTCCTACTGATTTGTGAAATACCCAGGAATGAACTGTACTTCTATTAATATTAATATTATATAAACTTTTAATGATATTTAAAAAGTTTAATCTTTTAATCAATTTAAACTTCGAATATTACTACTTCCTGCTGGAGCACGCTATTGGAACTCACCTTATATTGATACATAAATATTTGTATCGTTGAGTTGCCCTGCCATGCTCATAAATTTGCTGTAATCTGAAATGTTTGTCATATTGATTCTATTTCCATTTATTTATGGGTTTTGACATACAACATGCTATCTCCTTACCTGTTATCTGTGGACGGGTAATCTGTACAGAATTGCGATCTCTGGAAGTTCTGTTAATTAAATAGATTATTTTAATTGATGGCAACTAACTATAAATTATAAGCCTTTCCTTCAATAAAAAAAATTTCTGATTACCACCTTTCAAATGAGCTCATTAATTGAATTGATGTTATTTCTCTCGTATACAATACTTTTCCTCTTGTACAGGTTAAAAATCAAAGTTCATTTCTTACTAAGATGTTCGCGGGCATCGCTGACGTCTCGGGTATACTAGGATTGAAATGTCCATCCCATCTTCCCCTTGATGCTGCCTATTTTCTATTAATGTTACTGTCCCGCCTTCCGAATTTTCTCCCAATATCAAATTCTACTTAAAAAATGTCACCTGAGATATTGTCAGCTTGGTATCGGTTTTATAAAATATTACAATAAGTTATCATACGTTCGCGGACTTTCCTATGTTGTACCACGTGTGTGTACCTCATCGCGACTACCTACAATTGACACGAATTGTTGAATATCAGACACGTCTACGATTCTTCCCTATCATAAATTTCGCTGAAAGTACAGGGTCTATTTCAAATTTCACTTAACATTCAAAAATATTTTTAACATCTTTAGATTATTAACACTTAAACACTGAAAATATCGGGCCCAATTCCGTATTACCCACTTCTCTCTTATTGAAAAATAATCTCGATTCTAACACTGCGCGTCCTAAAACAATGGCGATCGTTCCGTTCAGCCGATGTGTCCTCGTCAACCGCTGTCGATAAATAGAAAATAAATACCAAAATTTCACCGTACTATCCTCACCGGGAGCGGTGGCTCAATGCATTAACTGATGTCACTGCCGCGCCTCTGACCGGGAGGTTTGAGTCCCGACGGCGGCAGGATTTTCGACACTAGCTTCTCACAGTTAGGTCGAATTCAGTCGCTGTCTAGAGGAGAATTCTAGTGGTGTTGGAATTGTAGCGGTGTTGTCGGAGAAGCCACTGAAAACTACCGATCAACACCAGGCGAATGCCGTAGCAGTACCCTAATGAACGGGCCACGGACCGCGCGCGATCTTCGCTATCTTCTCCTCTTACATACACACGCGTACACTAACATGCACTACACTACCACACATTCCGGGAGACCGGTCGGGAACTTAGAGCTTGTCCCGACTGGGACGGTGCCCCGGTGCTGGGAGAGTCCTGGTCGGGGCAAACCCCGCTAGCCGACGGTAGGTTGGCGCCGGATCTCGCCACCCCCCGAGGAAAAAATCTGCACTACACTTACGGAACTACTGACCTAAGCTGTTGACACGCCCGGAATCACTAACAACCAACCAACCATACTATCCTCACAACGCCTCCTACACACATTCTCTATATATTACAAGAGGCTGTGGAACTTCCCGTTCCGTAATATTGTCATGCTTGCGTCTATGAAACATCGTTCTTTATTTACTGGTCGCCATGACAATCTGTCCCAAACCATTCTTTGACTTAATTTGCATTCTGTATGCATTAATCGACGTGCTATTTACAAGTATCTTGATGCCGTTTATGATAAATAAAACGGGGCCCTTGTGGTTCATCAATTAAGGTTTCAATTGGAGTGCCGACAGTGGAATGAAAACCCGAGATGTAAATTTCTCTACATAAATAGTTCTCTAAGCGCATCACAATTGAAGAGCGTGGTGGGAGACACTCATGAGCTACATCGAGTTTATTCGGAGAAATAAAAAGATGTATTCAAACCGCCGTCTCTCGCCACAGAGTAAAGAAAAAATATTTTCATAGTACTTCATCATTTTCCACATCGGAATTTGTTACAATTATACGAAATGAAATAATCAATGTAGCAAGTATATTTGAATCATAATCTTTTGGAAATGTGGCCTATAGTCGAGACCTTCGATTATATTTCATATTGTATCATCTCTTATATTTTATACTAGCGTTCCCGTGCGAGAACTCTCGCGTGTTAAACTCCACCCTCTTCCCTATTTTTCCATTTCCATATTAAACCTGTAATATATATTTTTCTTCACGACCCTCTATTCCTCCGTTACTTGTTCTACACGTCTCCTTTTATCTGGTAACAATACAATACACCCTTGTCAATACAATGTATTCTTGTTTGACGTTATTACCGCGCAGAGAGTAACAACGTGTATAGAATATCAAGTAATTTGTTTAATTTCACATACAGTTGCATATTCTACAGGCTCTGAACAGGTGAGGGAGAATAGAGAAGCGTCGAACCAGCAAAAATGTAATAGAATTCAAGAAGATGTCATCCTATAGACTACAGTATGAGAAACGTTTCTTTGAGGCCATCGGCCTCAAAATGTTTATTTTTAAGGTCCCCAAACACTTTGTTTAGGAGTTATTTAACGTTTACGAAGATTCAAAAATGCTCGTAGATTCGAAGATACTCGTAGATTTAAAAATGAGTCCGAATGATGCAGGTTCCATTTTATAGGAATATTTAGATGCATTTTTTAAACAAATCCTTCATATTTTTAAAGTCAAAGTGAAATTCTTCAAGTCTCTGTGAAATTTTCTTTCTTTAGAGACCTCATTTATAAAGATTGGTTGCCTGTGAGAGTTACAAAAGGTATGCAAACTACTGAAATAATGTAAGAGACGATTCTATATATAGTTTAATTTTTCTTTATACATTGTGTTTAAAACGATGAACTTACACCACAATGATACTTCATGTATTGTGTATTCAGTATTGCAACTACGAAGTAGGCTAAGGTTAGAGTGTAAATAAATATTCTAATTGGGACAGGTCTTTTTGCTTCCTTTGACGTATGTATTCTACATTTTGAGGATTAAGGAAATTATTATTATTATTATTATTATTATTATTATTATTATTATTATTATTATTATTATTATTATTTGCGTATCGACCATTACTGACCATGCTACACGTCTATTCCGAGGCCCAGTCGTATTCATAGAGAGAGATTAAGGTGTGTCATTATGGGGATCAGATTTTCGGCTGTATCCCTTGGTAAGTCAAGGATGTTACGCCTCTAATTATGAACTATGACTTATGAGATGATAGGATGATGAGTGGTGAAGAGACAATCACAAATACGGCCATGATTACGCATGACTGGAATTTGCGGTCTCCTCAGCGCAGAAGACTGCTGCCACATGTGTTTGCGCCACGGTGCCGGCTTATTATTATCATTATTATAACTAGTATATTTTCAAACTATGGTTGCTATACTATCTCACGGAAGTCGTCAAAATCTACGTGGATTGAAGGAAGTCAGCAGCTGACTAGAACGGTTATTGATATTTTATTTCTAAAATTTAGATTTTAGTAGATGTAGTATTAACTTCATAAACGAATTAGGTTACCATCAGCTACAGGAATTTCATCTTTATTGCCGCGTTAACTCGATAAATTCTTAATTCAAACATCTAAAATTCTATATATTTTTTTTCTGGATTGTTTGAATAAGCTAGTCTTCACTGCATAATTTATTTAGTTTAGAAAAGTGAGGAAACGACCTCAAGATGACTGTCGTTGTCGTTCTTGGTGAGTGCTGGTTTACATTACTACGCCACCGATTATGAAGTTATTGAAATAACTTCATCGATGAAAAATAGAATTTACGTAAACTGAAAAAATTCTGATGTAATAAAAAGCAAAGAAGGGTGAAGTACGCGTGAAACCTGCCATGTATTATAAAGTCCACGTCGACTGACCGGTATTAGAATCGTGGTATACATAAATAAACGATGAATGTTCGTAAAAGCCTTCTGATCAAACTCTGAATTCTCCACGTCGTGACGTGTCTCAGACTTTTCAATTCATCAAAATATAATGCTCTAATAAAGTATACTGCTTCCACAAGTACCTCAACATCACGCAACTTTTTGTAGCATTTGAAGGTCCCTTGATACTACGTTGTAACAGCTATATTCAAAAATAATATTCTCAAAAATGCCGTACATGAAAGACGGACATACAACAAACAGTAATTCGGGATGGTTATGCATGGGATGCCTTCGATAATATAGATAAAGTAGTTGGAACCGAAAGTTAACTTTGGGTTACCTTAACAATTTTTAATGTTTAATATGTTTAATATATTTATCAAATTGTTAAGTTAACTTAACAATTTTTTTGTAAAGACTGATAGTCTTTTGTCTACTAAAATGATATTTCTGAACTGTCATATTGTAAATCCAATATATATATATATATATATATATATATATATATATATATATATAGTCATGATAAATTAAAATCTAAGAACATTAACGTAAAAATTAACTCTACTAAGATTTTCCGATATCATCCCATTACACACTACAAAAGTATTCCACCAGGAAAATCACAGAACTAGCTGATTACCTTCCCTTCAGAGCACCCAAATACAGTAGAAATCATTGTTACTGAACTTTAAGTACATGATTATATCAAAATATCATCTTATATAAAAGTGGCAGAAAACTTGAAATAACAACGTCCATAGTATGTGCAAAACAGCATGACCTCGCTCCGAACACTCCAAATTTGTACCATGATCGTCCGTTGGAACAACAACGCTGGCTCAACATTTGTTTCGAGATAAGAAGCCGAAAGCTAGCAGCCGGCGAGCAGTTGCAATTAGGCGTGAGTTCGCGGGCGCAGTTTCTTCTGCGGTACAAGCCGACGGCACGGCTGTACGTCTTGTTGTTTTGGAGGATAAACGACTCTGAAGTATAGTTACATATCGCAGACTTTACGACTTCATTCTCCTTGTCATATAATTCTAGACTTGAAGTAATTCCGGCACGAACGGTAATAGAAGAAATGGAGCACTGTCTTCAAGAACTGTGCAATCACATTAAAGTTTGGAGACACAAGTTGAAAAATGTACTAATTTCGGAGACTTACAGTGACTTTGCTTTCGCAACCTGTTGGTACCATAAAGAACTAGGCGGCTAATTGGTTCCCGATAGGTGTGTATTTCTCGCAGCCTCCGTAACCTGGAAGTACTCTTCTACACAAATCGTACTTGTTAAGGGATCACAGAATTTTCCAATTTAGCGTGTGTCATCTGATTCGCATATATTGTCGTATCCAATTGTGCATTTATTTGTATGGAGCGTTTACCAATAAATAATTTCATAATTGAGAAAAAGTGACATTTGGCATACATGCTTGCCAATTTTTATTCGTTTAATATACATTCAAGACATTTAATATTGTTATGCATTGAGTGTGCTACTAACAAACAAACAGAGAATGTTTGTACAGAATGCCAAATACATTATATGTTCCCAATTTGAAAGTGCTTGTTCTCAATTTGAATGTGTTTAGCCTCATTTTGAAGTTGAAAAGGTTTCGAATCGTCTTGACAGAGACACTGTAGTTACGTATGGTGATTCCCTGAGCCACCTCAATCGGTGCGCTGGCTCGAAAGATGCCCAGGGCTAAGTTTTAATGAAAGCCTGCTTCCTGCTTCGAAAATGCAAGTACGGACCTCCTGCCAATGGTCGCATCTCCAAAAATTACTCCATACGCTAACAATTACCATGTAATCTGCGATTACGATGTGATGGTGCGGCGTCGTGGCGTCGTGGCAGAATATCAAACGCATCATTAAAGTGTTTTAGCGCACTTGAACTTGTGCACAATAGATTACATGATATTTGACTTACTAATCTCATAACGCTAGAGTTTCAAAAGCGTTTTAGCGCGCCGTTTTAGCGGCACAGCGGCACCTTACGCACTCATCACATCAATGCGCATGTGTGATTCACATACGTGATATTCCTTTAACTTGTTCCATATCCGATACATGCTTAGAATTTATCAATGCCTATGATGACAAGTACGTCTTTTTCAACTAGAAGAAGCAATTAATATCATTGACTATTGCAAAAAGGAACCGCGTATACGTTCAAAACACGTTATCGCATGCATATTGCGACTTCCCTACATTCCGCGCCCGTATTATCTCTCCTTCCATTGTGATAGGAATTTTGAAGATCAACAAAACGTGAAAATATCATACTTGTCCCCCTGACGTCAATACAGATTCTACTGTTCTTTTGACTATAAATTAAATCAGCCAAATCAAATCCGCCTATGGAATGAAGCGGTGCTCCTCGCGGGAGTAAGTGGGGGCTGCGAGCACGGGTGGAGCGTAATAGTTAGGGGGCGGATTTCAATGAAATGTCATTTTTTCTTTTCACTTTAGAACAATGTCGTTTAGTATAGAAATGTATTTTGTTATGACAAAAGGAAATGACCTATTTTTATTGGTTATTATTTTGCATTTTTGTCGACTTCAACTAATAAGTCCTTTTTTACCTTTTCCCGGAATTTTAAATGCATTTTTTGCTGATTTTATTCATATTAATGTCATTTTTAATGGTACTTGCTTCAAATAATATTTACGAGATGCTACAAATGTTCTTCACACAATTACTTAGTACCCTATTATATTTGTTCGCTTAGAAATTGTTTTCACAGTCTTGTGAGTATGTCATTTCGTGACGTTTATCAGCGCCATTGCCGGTTCGGCTGATTTCGGGAAAACTAAAAATAGAGATTTCCTGGCAAAGAATAGTTCAAATCAAAAGTTTGCAAGTTGAGTTCACTCGAACAAATGCAAGAAGCCTCGATTACATCAGTAACGTATCCAACAGCTTGAGTTGTTCATCCGAAATGGATTTGATGAAATCTTGTACGTCATTTTTCTTTGGTTTTAGGGCATTTTTAAAGCATTTAAGATCATTTTATTGATCATTTTTGGCAATATTTTAGGTCATCAAAATCCGCCCCCACGTAATAACCGATAAGAAGAAATCGTTAAAGAGATCGTTATAGACTTAACTCTCGACGGATTTGCTAACGAGGGATACTTCTTCCTCATAGGATAAGCAGACTCTAAGTTGCTAATACAAAAACTAAACTCTTCTTATGCTAATTAATCTGGTATACTCAACAAAAAATAGGAAAACTAGGTTTTTGCAATAAGTTCTTGTTCTTCATGTAGATATTTTCAATGTACTGAGGAAAACAAAAATAAACTATCATTTGAATTATAATCCCTACAGTTACACATTCAGAATAGATGTTGTAATCATAATCTTCTTTTCAACAGAATGTTCAACTTTTGGGAAAAATCATCTATTGAAAATGTATCATACCTTTCAAAAAATAACGGAATTATAGGCATTATTCCGTTATTTTTTTAAAGGTATGATACATTTCTAATAGATGATTTTCCCCAAAAGTTGAGCATTCTGTTGAAAAGAAGATTATGATTGTTACACAATTCAGAAATTCACCTGTGAATTATAATTTCAGTAATTGGCATTTCATTATTCACGAGAATCATATTTTTTTGAGAGAAACAAACACACTAGCAAAAACACTCACTGCATCTCTCCTCCACTTCCCAGTCGCTGCGCAATCGGCAGTTAGTCGATTCCGACGATGAGGGACAATAGACAAAATCTGCAGCTGATGTGCTTTGGCGAATTGTGTTTATTATACAGGAGGAAATGTTTTCTTCCTAGTTCTTGTAAGGAACGATTGTTTGCATCTGTAAAATATTCAACTTGATTATGGGTTAGAGTAGGGATCCCAGAATTTACGAAAACGTACAGACTATTCTTCTTCCCACAGTACATCACACACAGCATTTAACTCTTCTTGAAATTAAATATGTACTACGTACTAAAAAAAGTACTTTGCGTCTCCTATTGCTTCCGCCGTGTGTCCTAACGCCCTCTTACAAAAGCTACGGTTTCTTTTGTTGCTCCATGATTGATCGGAGTTCTCTACGCCAGAGTAATTCTCAGTAGTCAAATGCACTCGGAAATCTCTGAACCCATCTGCAAAGTCAGTTCTCGCCATAATAATTTATGTAGCGGTGACAATATCAATGTTCTTCATTGGCGTAATCTTACGCACTCACGGTGCGACTTACTAGGCACAGCATGCACTTTGAACAGATTCAAGTAACATTAACTTTACTGCTCTGCGCAATGAAGTGAACCATAAGGTTGTACTTTCTTGTAAGGTTCTAACGTCAATCATACGTTTCGTGTGCGTAAGGTGATGGACGTTACAAAGATGCTTGGATGAGCTGCGTACTTCCTTTTAAGGAACCTATTTTAGCGGATACAGGGGGGAGGCAGGAGCCGCGTTACGTATGCGCGCGTTCGCTAAAGCTCCGAAACGTGCACCAAAAGGACCATATGAGATATCTCAAGCAAAAACACAACTCGTGTCCCTGACCGCGAGGTGTAGAATTCGAGCCCCGACGGTGGACATTTTCGACACATGCTAGATAGCTGGGTCAAATTGAGTCGCTGACTGGAAGAAAATTCTACCGGCCGGTTGCTGTGATTGATAGTTTTCCGTGATTTCTACGATCGATACGTGGCAAATGGCGGAGCAATACCTTACCAAATCGGCCGCGGGCAGCGCGAGATCTAATCCTTCCTCATACATGTCCCCTCCACTCCCCTTAAAAACACACTTAAACTAACTTTCATTGCACAAACTCACATATCACGTGACCAGCTTCGAGAGCATACAAATTGTCCTGACTAGGAACATGCCTCGGTGACGGAGATACAAGGGCGAGGGAAACTCCGCAGACAGACGTGAAAACGAATCTCACATTTCAGGAGGGATATATCATACGCCTCCTCCCGGGATATAGTATGCACTGTGCTTTCCGTGGCTTCTCCAATCAACACCAGGCGAATGTCAGAGCACTACCGTAAAAACCGAGCAACGGATCGCGTATCATCTTCCCTTCCTCTTCCTTGACCTATCCTCAACTCTTACTTACACACACTTGCATTTGCTTGCCCTACAGTACCACAAATGTTGGGAGACCAGTTGAGAGCTTAGAGCTCGTTCCGGAATACCCGATGCCCCGCTGGGGGAGATACGTGGATGGGGAAAACACTGCAAGCCGACGTGTAAGTTGGCGATGGACCTCAATATCCCGTGAAGGAAGATCACCTCCAACCTCTTTTTTAAAACATAAACTGCACATACGGAACTAATGATCATAGCAACTGACATTAAACTCAGTGGAGAGGCAATACTACCGTATCTAAGATGATTATTCCATATTTTGATCAAGAATTCAAGCGTGCCTGTCGATTGGAAGGTACCGTTCCGATTTTCAAAAGTGGTGACAGAACTGTTTTAGCCAATTATAAACCGGTAAATCTCACGTCAGTTGTATGTAAGCTAATGTAACACTCGATAACTAGCTCTATTTCGCAAGAATTGGGGAAAAAGAGTGGCTATTTCCGGGCAGCATGGTTTTAGGGATGGTTTCCCTTGCGAAATATTCAATCCACTATATCTACTGGATTAATAGCCCCAGAAGTTTACGTGCCGGGAAACACGAAACAATCAAAAATGAAATCGTTGAAAGGAATCGAATAAATCGATTCTTAGTGTAACGCGGCGGTTTCGCAGCGCGGCGGCAATGCGTAGGCGCGTGCGTGCAGCCGGCCGCTTCCCACGGCCAGGCGCGTGCCGCGCGTCGCCACAAATCCTCCTCCAGCGCCGTGCACTCCGCTTCTTTTTGCTCGCTGCACTTGATCATATCAAGGCTGCGGCGTGGCCTTCGTAACGTGCATTGGCACTGGCCAAAACCGTGTGTGACCTCACGGGCGAGCCAGTTTCTCAGCGTGCGTGTGCCGCCGCGCTGACCACGCCGGCGCGGCGCGGCCGCACGACCGCCATACCACTCGACCGCCGGACCACCTGACATCCGGATCCGACCACCGCCCCAACAGCTCGTGTCTTTGCTGTCGTATAGTATGACTCTATTACTTCTACGTTCTCTGGCAACCAGGATCTGACGAATTTATGGCTTTGTGCATTCGCTGGTCCTTCCGCTGCCAACACTCCCGTTCCACATCACCTTTCGATTTGTATCACCACCTTAGATCACCGCCTATCGGCGGTGGTGGTATATCTACCACCACCTATCTTCGATGCTGCTTGATTACACTATCGTCCGAACACGCTGCCGTCAAATGACGCGGCCGCTCGAACAGATCGCAACGCGAGCTCATTGCCACCCAATCACACTGCCGCCCAACCAAACCACCACCTTGTCACATGGATGCCGGTCCACACAGCCACCGCCGGACCACTCTGCAGCCGCCGGACCACACCGTCGCCGTTGGAGCACACTGTCTCCACCGGACATCATCGCCTGCCCCGACCACACTGCGCCCGATCCCACTGCCGCCCGACCACACTGCCGCCCGACCCCAATGCCCCTGCCACACAATCATATTGACACCCGACCACACTGCCGCCTGACTCCACTGCCACCCGACCACTCTGCCGCCAGGCCACACTGCCGCCCGATCACACTGCCACCCGATCACACTGCCGTCCGACCACACTGCCGCCCGATCACAATGCCACCCAACTACAATTCACTGTCACGTGACCACACGGCCACCCGACTACAAGGCCGCCCGACCACACGGTTGGACGATCGCACTATCACACGACCTCACCACCGCCTGACCAAACGGCCACCCGACCATACTCCCACCCGACCAAGCCCGTTCACACTGCCACCCGACCGCACGGCCGATCTTAGTACCTCTCAATCATACTGGAGACACATCCCACATTTCATCGAACAAGAGTCATGTAACCCTGCCACAAAGGATGCAATTGTTGGTGTTTCGCCGATTTGCGTTCGGTCGACAAGTGAAGTTGGCGAGCGAATTTTTTAAGCACTACTTACATCTTAGACGTTTTTGCATAACGTCCGAAAAAGTTCTCAGAACATGTAAGATCTTTCAAATCGGCAGAACAGTTTCAAGTTATTTGGACGAAATGTTGACATGATCATTGAAAAGCTTTTTCGTTTCTTCATGAACGAAATGCTCTTTATGAGGCCTCCAATTCAATTCTACAAACGTTTGGGAGTTAATTTAAGAAGTGGATGAAATAGATTGCGGAAAGTTTTTTTCTTCAAATACGAAACTAACCTCTCTCATTAATAGGAATAATAAGAACCTTTTGGAAACAAATCACTTATGTCATATCCATTATATCTCGTTGCTATTAGTGAGGAGTTTTAATAAATTCCAATTCACCTATACTTAATAATTCGAAGACGGATGTCTGATGCTGTTGAATGAAGTGTGATCACTACCGTTTGCCCGAAACAATCGACAGGCCATGCGCGTCAGAACTTTCTTCACAGATACTCTACTCTGGCCGTACATTCACAAACCTGCCCCGCCGCCGGACCACACCGGCGGCGCCAGAACACAGAACACATCGCCACGCCGCACGGTCGCCGGACCTCGCGACCGGATCACTCCGGCGCAGGCTGAATTGCCGCCTACCGTCAGCACTACCCCCTGTCCATCCTAAATCATACTTTCTTGCTATACCACTTCGCCTTCAATACAACTTCCGTCCACACCATCGTTCAAATACACTGCTGACAGAACATACCGACAGGGAGCGGTAGCTCAGTGCATCAACTGATGTCAGCATCAGCAGGCGGTAGGATTTTCGACACTAGCTTTTTAGTTAGATCGAATTCATTCGTTGTCTGGAGGAGATTCCTAGCGGCCCGCTCCACAGATCGGTTGTTTTCCGTGGTTTCTCCGATCACCACCAGGCGAATGACAGAGCAGTACCCTAACAAACGGGCCGCGGCGATCGGCCACGGACCGCGCGCGATCTTTCCTTCCTCTCCCTTGTCCTATCCTCTCCCCTTACACACACACGCACGCACACACACACGTAGACTAACATGCACTACACTACCACATATTCCGAGAGACCGATCGGGATCTTAGAACTTGTCCTGGCTGGTCCCCCGCTGGTGGGAGAGTCCTGGTTAGGGGAAAACTCCGCTAGCCAACTGTTGGTCGGCGCCGGATCTCGCCATCCAGCGGGGGAAGATCACCACCATCTTCCAATGAAAAACATGCACTTCACTTACGGGACTAATGACCTAAGCTGTTGACGCGCCCGGAATCACTAATCAACCAACCAGCCAACCAACCGAACATACCACCGTAGGACTACACTACTGCCGAACACATCAACGGCCGACCACGTCACCGATTGACTACACCGCCGACCGATCACATCAATTTTGAAACAACCAAATCAGCGACCGACCGCACGACTGACCGACGGATGGGTAAGCTACCTCTCTGCTCGTCTTCACCACCATACATGTAAATGATTGCCGAACGGTACGCAGGACAACGACGTGATCCCTTGCGAGTGCCTGCCCTCTCCTTCCAAGTGCCTGTTTCCTCGTCATCCCGTCCGCGCGACTTCTTCCCGTGCATCACTGCAATCGCCAAGGGCCGACCGACAAACTGCGCCCTCCCAACCACTCAAACAACCTCGTTGCCCTTCGGTACACCTCGGGACTTTAAGACAAACCAGCATCGCTTCCACAAACGCAAGTCTAACGCAGCCCAACAGCGTCCGAATGTCTGCGACCCGGTGTGTGGCACTTCCCCCGTGGCAGTACCGTACTTTATGGAGATGTTTGTCTCGTATAAAGACAATTACTTAGCGATTTATGACGTAGCCGGATTTCGAAAAAAAAGACACGCTGTAGCGGGTCTGTATTTTGAATAAACCATTAATAGCCACCATGAGACAATTCCTGCGTTTGCCTTCGTCTTTTTCTCGAGTGCGTGGCTTTCTTCTCGGCTTAATTGACTTGTTCGTTTTGTAACGCAGCGTTTCGCGTCGGGCGCTCGCCACTTCTGGCGTCTCGTTTTTATTGTCGCCGCGGCCAGGCGGCGCGGTGCGTCTTTTCTCTTATTTGCTTCCTCGTCAGGTTTTGACGCTCCCTCTTCCCCGCCTCCGTTCGTACCACAACTTAACTAACTTTGTGGAGTAGCCTCGGCGGCTGCGTGATGGTGCCTTTTTACCGAGTTTCTTGGCTCCCGCTTCTAGGAGCCTGTGTCCGCCACCTGTAAAAGTTTGTTCATTGTAACTCCCCATAACAAAGTCTGGTTGAAATCGTATTTGCGATGCAGGCTTAGGCAGAACATGCTTAAGAAAGACGTACACGTGATGCGGTCATTATACGCATTAGCATGAACATTTGTGAACAATTTGGTTTATAAATGAAGGTTAATTATGTACTGTCACTTGCGAATACTGGTTGCCCATTGTGCGTACAGTATTCAGTTCATAAGTTTGCTTGCGAGTAAGACTGTGAGAGAAACTTACGAGACATTTTGATCACAATAGGCTACTGAAGTCATTTTGCGGTGATATTTTTAGTTATTAATTTCAAAGTAAACTAAATGCATTGTGTTTGAATGTTTGTGACTACGGCTCTTTTGCAATTGTTTAAAACTACTAAATGATCAGGGATCTAAGGGTAACGGGAATGGGAGGGAACTCATATTTAAACTTTTTCCGTTAATATAAGTGACTGGTGCACTCACTCATATTTCTCTTTTACATGAGGTTTAAAATGTGTCATTTCTTTACATTTCAGAAGAAAAATTGTAATTTGTCATCATTGTCTTCCTGCATATTATTTAGCTCAAGCCATCTAAATTAAAAACATTCAGTTCACCATTTCAACCGTTCACTTCTAAATGTTAGATGACAACTTAAGTACATAAATCATTAAATTTAATAGACGGACGTTGTGAAATTTCAGATGATGTGTTGATGTAAATTGATTTATCTTTTCGTGGGGACATGAACGTGACGTTTGTTGCAAACAAACGAAGAATCGAAGGGAAAATCGATGAGAGTAAAAAAACTGAAAATTTAGTGATTCTGATGCCACCTTATGGAGCGAACTCGAAAAAATGAATTATGAACTCGAAAAGCGATTCAAGCCAGGATATATTTAAGAAAACAGACTCGATGCAAGGAGGAAAATTAAGAGTAAGCAAGCGGGAAGAACGAAGCCAGTTTACTCACATATAATCCTATACCGTGCAATGGAAAGGAATAAAAAATAAAAGCCATGTACAAATTAGTTTTCTAAAAATAACGTAATAAATTTTATCCACTTTGGTTAGGTAAAGTCAAACATTACGACATTAGGTTCAGTGTCGTAATGAAGCTCTGTACCGCACCCAGTGCGGTAAAGTACTTCATTACGACACTCGTTTTGTAATGGGTTATTCCGCGACTAGCTCGATTCCTACTATTAAAAATAACAACAATTGTTCAAAGAATTTTTATTGACATAACTTTTTAACAGAATAAGAGTTCAAATTATAATAATAGCTATGCTTATTTGTTGTAAACATTAATTACAAATTTGCTGCAATTTGATACCGTAATTCCCGATGATGTTGAAGCTGTACAATTCATATTTGCATTTGAAATATTTGTAGATTCCACATTCGAAATATTTTCCCCCATAATTTTCATAGCTATCTCTTTTTTATTTTGCACTGATGTTTCGACATAACCTTCAGCAACAGAAATTGACTTCCATCCACCGTGCCTCTTTAACACATTCATGTCAGCACCTGCATCGGCGAGTAAAGAAGCAGATGATCGACGAAAGCAATGTCCTGTAAAAGTTTCAGAATTCTTCAAACCAAGATACATTGCTATTTTTTTGGAATGTTTCCAAAAGTATTTATCCCAACTGGTTGCGAAGAACATTTTCCATTCTTGTAGGAGAGAAAGAAACGATCGTGCTTGACATTTTCCGGCCGAAGGCGAAAATATTGACGAAAAGTCTCCAAACAGTTGAATTCTTTGACACTTCCTTGAGTAATAACAAATTGTCTTGAAATTAATGTCTTGGTGTTTGGTATATTAATTATAATATACGTATTCTTATCCTCTATATCACTTAATTCTAAATTTTTCAATTCCTCTCTACGGCAAGCTCCAAAAACGCCAACTATTAATGTCACCTTCATCATTAAATAAATTTCATTATCTGCCTCTATTAAAAATTTATGTATGTCATCTTTCGAAAATATTTTAGATTTCTTGCTCATGTATCCTTCGCTCTTTCTTTTTAAGAAAGCTATCAATTGTGTGAACTTACTTATGTCCACATTATCATTAAGTAATATTGTACTCTTTAACATGGAATAATGTGACCATAGACTTGAGGGTTTCTCTTTTTTAGACTTACCAGAGAAGTACGCCATCATAACTTTTTCCGAAATGGTTTTAATATGTTTGGTTGCACTCCAGTCTCTAAATAAAGTGTATTCACGCTCATATTTTTTCGTGATTTCTCTGGTAATAGCGTGTCTAGAGCAGCATTTGCTGCTATTTCGATGTCAGAATCACAGCTGCTGTCACTCATATTGGAAAAAAAATACTCTTACACCGTGGAAAGAATACACAAAGCTTGAGGTTGACACCAAATGTGTTTCAATTGTTATCATTGTTAGAAACAGTGTCGCCACTTCTAGAAAATAAATCGTTAGTACTAAACGAACGCGTAGGACGATCTTTTAGATTAAATCTAACTAATTTTTACAAAGTGGATAAAACGTTGTACGATATACGTGTCGTAACATCTTATTACAATACTCGATTGGTTACCAAACTCGGCCTAACGGCCTCGTTTGGCAATCTTCCAATCTCGTATTGTAATAAGATGCTTTACGACACTTATATCGTAAACTACTATGATGACGGATCTCACAAGTCTTCAAAAGCAAATTTTTCTATTTCAAGTTAATCTAGTTTTAAACGTTATTTTCTATGCTTCCAGATTGAATATTGCATATTGATTTGATGATTGAATATTGGGTTGAATACTGTATTCCTTAAGAATTTGACTCCTTAATAATTTTAAATATGCCATGGTCTAATTCAATACATATAATATTGTAAGAATCATTGTGTTCTTTGTCAATATTTCTGAGAGTATTCATCAATTTTAAGTTATAGCAGAAAGTTTGTTATTGGTATTCTTGAATATCCAGCACATAATGTCTGGAATCATCACTCCTTGATGTCTGTAAGTCAGTATTAATTGTACTGCTCAGTGTATATCAGTGTATTGGCTCCTGTCTGAGGATAAAATTTGTTCCTCGGCATTACTTAAACCTACAGGTTTTATATTTTGTAACGAATATTAGTAAAAATACTGTCGTATCTGAATTCTAAGGCCTCGTATGTCTGTCAACATGTGCGTCTCTGTAATTCAATAAAGGAAATTTGTGTAAGAACTTGGCTAAAGTCCCAGGACATTCGAAAGTCTAAGAAGTGCAAGACATTACTTTATTTGGAACAGCCCATATTTAGAGCAAAGTATTGTAGAGGCAACCATAGCGTTGTAGATGATGGTTGCAACCCGGAGTAGACTTTATAATCAACCGAACCATAACATCTATAGTCGTGAATTTGAGGAATAATAATAATAATAATAATAATAATAATAATAATAATAATAATAATAATAATAATAATAACAATAATATCGACAGCAACAACGAACCCAAGTCTCATTTAAACTGCTTTTATTCTTCGCTTTTTGTTAACATTTTCAGCTATAATTAGTTTCCTCTTTCATTTATAAAGTTTGTTTATTTGGACTTGCATTCCTTCAAAACGACAGTTTTAAAATTGTAAAACAATAACGTAAAATAATGTATATTTTATTATTCATTAAATGAAGAAGTTTATACATCATTCGCAATGAACGTATTAGCAAAACACATTAAACCGCGGAAACGACACTGCTTAGGTAATACTTGAGACAACCGATTTTGTAGACCATGAAATTTATTAGGATGGTCGTAGTAGCTTCCGAAACTTGAATACAAGTGTTCAAAACATGTGGGTCATGCGGGTCTCCCATATATATGGGTCCAAATAAATATAAAACGAAGTAATACATATGTTATAGAATAATAGGAATTCCCTATAGTACACGTTTGGGATATGCTAATAAATGTGTTCTAAGAGTTGTGGTATTGACCAGAATAACAAGAAGAAAGAGATATGGGTGTTTGCCATAGACGTCTAAATCCCGAATTCGCTAGTTAAATCCCGGCTGGGAGAGTAGTTTCAAAGAGGAAAAAAACGGAATACGCCATTTCACGTTTGTGCTAAATAATAGAGTCATCAACAAATGCATGGTAAAAATTAAACCTCTGACATTTCTCATTCTAAACAGATCTCGTATTTGCTCAGCCAAGAATCCAGTCAAGTCAGTAATAATCGTGTCTGAAATCGTTGCGGTTTTGGTTCCTGGCGGAGAATATGGGAGTGAAAATCAATTGGTAGTTGGAAGATGTGAGCTCAAATTAAAAAATTAATCCGAACAATACCGCCCTGGTCAGATGCAGGCCAAAAACAAGTTTCCGGGAGTTTAGCGACGAGTGCACCGCAACCACGATGACACAATATCGACATGGTCGACGACGTCAACCACTACGATGACGATGTCAATGACAATGACGACTAAGACGACGATGACAACGACGACAATCACTACAACATGGACGTCGCCGCCAATGACGACAATAAAAACGACAATGAGAACTATAATGTCGACGGCGACGATCATGACGACGTAAATGGCCAAGACATCAACGACGATAATGACCAAGGCGACAACAACGAGAACGATGACGACCGCGGTTTCATGATGACAAACGACGACGACGATGTCAAAGATGATGACAACGACCACTCCTGCAACGACGATGACATCGAAGACAACGACGACGAGGTCGACGACAACGGCGTCACAGACGACGACAACGATGCCGATGACAACGACAACCACGACGGCTACGCCGACGATAACAGTCCTACAACAAAGTATTAGACAGTTTGTGAACCATCGAACGTTAAAACAGTATCGATTTTCTGCGCATGAGCAGTTTAAGTTTCGCATCACTTTTAAGCATCTGCGCATGAGCAGAAGATCGATATTCGGTCCGCTAAGACAGGCACAAACACTCTATTGAAAATGGCTCGTTAAGAAGAATCGAGGAGCATGGGGAAGGGGAGAGCTTTGGGCAATAGCGTCATTGCGGGCGGCGGGCGAGACGCTGGGCCCCGAGGGCACGCCGTGGCGCGGGCACTGTGCACGCGAACCGGTGGTGGGCGGGGCTCGGGAGCGGAGAACGGAACGCAGAACGCCGCCCGCACCTCACAACACATCACATGGTGATGAATTTTAGTGATTCTGGCGCGTGAACTGCTATGGTCCTTAGTCCCGTACTGTAGTGCGTGTTTTTCCTCTGGAGGTGGCGATGGTCTTCCCCCGCTGGATGGCGAGATCCGGCGGCCACGTACAGTCGGCTAGCGGGGTTTTCCCCAACCAGATATCTCCCACCAGTGGGACACCGCCCCAGACAGGACAGGCTCTAAGCTCCCGACTGGTCTCCCGGCATGTGTGGTAGTGCAGTGCATGCTAGTGTATGTTAGTGTAAGAGGTAAGGCTAGGATAAGGAACAGGTAGGAAAGAACCAGCGCGGTCTGTGGACCGTTTGTTAGGGTACTGCTCCGGCATTCACCTTGTGTTTATCGGAGAAACCACGTAAAACTACCAATCAGAGCAGCAGGCCGCTAGAATTCTCCTCTAGACAGCGACTCAATTCGACCTAGCTGACAAGCTAGTGTAGAGAATCCTGCCATCGTCGGGACTCGAACCTAGGTCCTCCCGGTCAGAGGGACTGCAGTGACATTAGTTGATGCCCTGAGCCATCACCGCGCCACCTCTTTAGCGGAGAGCGCTTGCCTCTTTTAAAGTTCCCACAGACCAGCGCGTTACATCCGATGTCTACACGGAACGTCCGCAGCGGAAATTTCATGTCACGTGTTGACTTATGAACGAGTTCAGGCCTGCACGGAAGACGAGCTGCATGGCAAAGATGGGCATCGTTTTATTTGCTGTGGATTTTTATTCGTGGTCGGACGCATTTTTCCGGCAAGGCAAAGACTAGACTTTTTTCAGTACGCCAGTGAATCTGCCACGACAGAACAGCCAGAAAAATACTTCTAATCGTGCTCAGTCATTGAATTAATTTTAAAGAACATAAAACTTCGATTTTGAAAATTTTTATTTCATGAGATTTTGTATATTTTACTAATGAAAATTTTCAATATATTTATAAATCTATTGAATATATATATATATATATATATATATATATATATATATATATATATATATATATATATATATATATATATTCAATATCTTCTCCTTTGTACTCCTCCTCCGAAACTTCTCCTTTCTAGGTCAAAATCATGGATCCCATTTCTACGTTTTCTAAAGAGATATTAATAGTTAGAGGGAAAATCGTAAATAAAGAAGGAAAGTACCATTCGGTATGTGCTCAGAAACCGTACTATGTACTTGGCATTTTTATCCCCTGCGTGAATAGAAGCGAGTACCTCTTCTTTAGCGGATGGAAAACGTCACCAAACCCTGACTCATAATTGACGCTCTGTTGTGAATGGACCAGAGAATTCCGCCGCCGCGTGTAGCGCGGAACTTTCGGCGTCGCATCCCCTGCGGATCTTCCGCGCCGGTCTATGGGAGCCTTTATGGGGACGCGCTGCGCCGGCGGCGGCCACGCACAATCTCAGCAGCTCGCCTCTTTCCACTCGCCGCCTCATTGACGGTCGGGAGGTGGAATTTAGTGGGTTGTTGTTAAGACAGGACTCCGGTCGATTTAGTAACACCGGTTCCTCTTCCAAACTACGGCGGCACGGCCTCTTTGGAAGGTTAATGCTCTGGCTATTCACACACTCAGAGCAGAGAGCAGAGATAGTATCTAATTTATTTTTAATCAATTTTTATGAAATGAGAAAGTATGAAATGCAGTTGTATGGAAACAACATCGACAAAAAATATTGGTCAAATAATTTTAAAATTTCATTTTGAATTCTAAGCACCGTTTGTACCTAATGGTAATTTTTGTCGCCTCTCGTTCATATTTTCCAATTTAAGACATTTACTGAAGTTAATTGTGCATTTGTTTGTTGAACACCTTTCAGGATATCTTCAGTATTTTGTGTTTTTTTATGTGTTATAGGTGTTTCTTATACAGTGCGAAGCATATAATATAATCCTGTATAAATATGCATATAATGTAGATTAGATGCAATTCGACATGGACATATGCCTGAAGATATTGTCTCGTAGTCTGTAGTATTGTATAGTATGTTCACAGCTCCTAATAGTTGAGGGTTGCATTCAAGCATGTGAATTGACTTCTTCGTGGTGCAACACAATTAATGTCAGTACATTCTCGAAAAATTGAAAAACTTCTCAGAATGGTCACTCTCTTTTTTTCTGCAATAGAGTGTATTCATGGCATTGGTGGAGTACATCACTACATGGTCGTATTGTGATGAAATGGAGTGTACATGTAAACTCTCTATTTTACAAATAGGCAAAATATGCAGAGTATGAAAATTTGGCGTCAATTTCTGGAAGTTTCTGTTAGTGTGTATTATGAATTCTAGTATTTATTGTATATAATGTATAATATGAGTTATAATGAATAATAAATAGCATAAAAGCTTTATTTAAAAGTAATATATTTACCAAACGCTGACTCAAAATTTATATATATATATATATATATATATATATATATATATATATATATATATATATATATATATATATATATATGTATATATTCATTGTTTGGGCCAATGATCACTGGTAAATTCATATCACAATAAAAAATACTTAAGTGAATTGCTTTTGCGAAAATTATGTGAAAATTATTTGAATGAATTATTATATTTGGTCATAAAAGTAATCGTTACACTTATGTTAGTGAAATTAAAGAATGAAACGACTGATGACTTAACCCCTACTTTTGCGTAACAAATTTCGACTTTCTGATTCGTTGATGAAAACCATTTCAATGTATTATTGTAAGCGGTACTAATCGATTGTTCATTTCTGACTTCACCCATTCTGCCCGTTTTAACGAGATCAATTGAACGCTCATCACTTTTATTTAGAATTATCGTTTCATGTCATGTGTTATTACGAGCGAAATAAATAGTACGCTCAGATACTAACAGTTGTTCTTCAAAAGGCATTTAAGTTCTTGCAGCTTTTTGGTATTTTATGACTGGTATTCTTTTAAAATAAAAGTTCCCAAAAGAACGTTTCGTGGCAATGTTCATCTTGTGAACACGATATTATGGTCTGTTACGTGAAGGAATCAGCTTTATAGTATCAGCAATATATTGACTGTGAAATGTTCAAAAGGCCTTCTGATTGCTGATGACTGTAGTGAAAGAGCGGTTCCTCGTTTATTGGAGCGATTTCGTTATGTGATTCTGCCAATGGGCTGATTCCTCTGCTCAATTGATTACAGGAGTTTGAATTTCTTTGCGTTGTCGTAAAATGGTTCTGCGTCAAGGATATTAGTGCCAGTCGTTTGTGCGTGCTCCCACTGTTGTTGCTGCGGCTGCTGTTACAACTACACCTGCAGGGTCACTGTAGCGGGAGCTTGCATCCACCTGATCGCTAGAAGCTTCCAATGACCTCCAAGGTCACGAATGCAGTCACTGGAACCGGTCGAGGTCCATGCGCCTCTGCCCCCCACACACATTGTGGCAAACGAGTATAACAATTTCTCACGTTCTAAGAAAACGTGGCAGTAAACGCGATATATTCCTCAAACATAACTTTGAGAATGACACCTCGTACAAATCATACACCACAATAAAAACAAATTGGTTTTTCCTTGTAGTATATCGAGGAGTAATATTCTAAATGGCCATTGTTTGTTTCTTTTTTTGAAACCCTTCTTCACAATGGGCGCTGAAATTCTTAAAAGTTTGTTTTTACATTAGAGATAATTGGAATAGTATATTTGCCTTTCCAATGCGTAGTTCAAGCTTAGGTGTCTCAGGGCATCAACAGATGTCACTGCAGTGCTTCTGACTGGGAAGTCTTCGGCTTAGAGTACCGAGGGGGGGGGGGAAGAATTTCAGACAATAGCTAGATCGAATTCAGCTGTTCTCTGTAGGAGAATTCTTGAGGGCGCCTGCTGTAATCAGTAGTTTTACGTGGTTTCTTGATCAACATCTGGCGAATACCAGAGCTGTAACCTTAACAAACAGGTCACGGATGATTTGCGATATCTCCTTTGTCTTTTTTGTCGTATCCTCACCCTTTATACACACACACACACTCTTTTACATGCACTACACTCCACACCTATCGGTAGACCAGTCGGGAGCTTAGAGCTTCTCCCAGCTAGAGCGGTGTCGCTTGAATAAGTCATACGCAGTTAAAAATTGCAAATTGGTCTATTGAGTACATATTTATTTATTTATTTATTTATTTATTTATTTTTATTAATTAATTTTTACCAAAAAACTAAAACCTATATGTACGTATAGGGAGAATAATAATTACGGCACATTTTCATGAGCTCATATTATACTTAATGAAATTCGTCCCTCTCTCTTTTTATATCCCTCTCTCTATTTATATATTTTATATTAGTTAAATTATTTCTAAAGGTAGCAACGAGATTTGTACTTAGCATTTTAACAAGACGTAATTTCTTTCTTGTAATACCTTTAATCCCTTTAATAATCCCTATCTCGTAGAGAGTATTCGCATTAGTAAAAGAAATACAGTTATCATTTGATAGTCCCGCTGACAAAATAACTAACCATCTCTTCTCTCACATCTAGCAAAATGAGAGCAAAGAAAAGGTTCGTGAAGTTACATTGTAAAGATTGAAAAGTTACATTTACTGACCAGAAGAAAAGAAAGGGATCATTTCAGAAACACACTTGACAGGGAACTCTCTTGCATTTCTTACACGGGCGTATGTTAATAACACACAACGCTTTACGTATGGGTGCGTATGTTAACCCAAGGGCATTACTTATAATATTTCTTTTAATTGAAGTCAAGTTTTGTTATTAATATATAATTTTGCTTTGCGTTTTCAACAAGTCGAAAATACTCTACTCCAGATTTTTTCCAATTTTCCATTTCTGACTAGGACATTCTATATTAAAATGAACTTATAATCTCTTATTTTCCTTCTTTCGATACCTGTCTGGTTGTGTGAAGCGTTCCTCGTATACGAAGAGCCTGTTCACAGCAATGTCATGTGGGCGTAGAATCTGGAGTGTCTCGAAATGGCATAGGTAATGTGAATGTCGCCAAGAAAAACACGAAATGCACATGAGTAGTAATGACAGGTTCATGTGCACGTGCTCTTCTCAAACCACCACTGCGTGTCAAATAGTCCAACGTCTCACTTCCCACCACGATCTCCCGCCCTCTCCCAACGAGGCAACGAGCGCGAAATTTTTCGCACCCTGTTTTCTAGTCACGTTTTCGATCTGCAAACAGAAAACTCGCTACTTGCAATGTCGCTAAAGTGTATTATTTGCATAATATGAGCTCCTCAAAACTGCAAGTGGTTACGTCTAGTCGTTCCAATTAGAGTTCATGCTTCATTAAGTTGGCTCTTGGATTAGATAGGAACCAGTTCTTTGATGTTACTAATGGGCGCTTGAACGTTGAGAGCGTGTGCCCTGTGCTGGGCGTTCAGACACGGAATTACTTTTATCTCTCGGGAAGGTACGACGGGCAGATGGACGGATGGGCGGGCGGCCGACCGACCGGCCGGCCTTCTGCTGCCCCTGGCCACCGGCGCCATACATAGAGTTGCCGGGCTGATCCACGGCTTACGTTGAAGGAAGCCAGTTGCTAAATGCCAGTGACATCAAAGCGGTGGTGCAGACCGTGCAATGAATCTTGCATTTAATAAGGTTGAAATTTAGATAAAAACGTCAGCTATTCAGAGTCAAATTCATGCTTTTATCATTAGAATATGTCAACGAATATTTGGCATTTACGGAAAGGAATAATTATCATCAGTGTTGTCATTGCGTGCAGATTACTGTAATGGAATTATGAGTCTCTAAGGGTAGTTTTATAAGTTAACTTTACTAATAACAATTTGTGAGAAAATTCGTCGACATTATCACCGTCGTTTCGTCGAAATTATCATGATTATACTCGTTTCCTTGTCCTCCCACGTGGAAAGGCAGTCCAATTTAAAATGCCTGCCACTACCAACAGCACCATATCTAAAACAAATTATCATATTTGAATTAAAAATTATGTTTATAAATTAGTGTTTTTACTATCAAATAATATAAAAATTAAGTAATAATTACTATAAAATTCTACTCTTTTTACTAAAAATTCTCTAAATATAATGATCTAAATATATTGTAATATACCAAAGAACCATATAAAATAAGTCAAGGAACCTTATACAAAAAAGACGAGTTATAAGTTTTAGGCAAAGCCACGTATAAATATATATGAAAAATGCAGGTGGCATAGAATAAACAATGGGGAGGAAAGGTGGTAGAACTACGAGTAGTGCCCTGGCGGAATATATAAAAGAGAAAGATCTTGGTGGTATATAGAAAAGTATGGAGGAGATTGAACGTTATATGAAAAAGAGAGAATCGTCGCGACGTGGAGACACGACGCGACGGCGCAGCACAAGAGCAGTTGCGAAGATTGCGCGCGAAGAAGGAAGACAGCAATGTACTTTAGTTGACTGACTACTACAGACTTTAGTTGACTACCAAAATATCATATGGTAATGTGTAATTGTGATTTTATAAGTTAAATAAACATTATGTTCATTTTACTGTAATGAAAGGAAAAAAGTAGACTATTGAATCGTAAGATTACAGACAACATCAAAATTGATTTTTAAAAAATCTCCAGAGAATATTTCTGCTTCGTAGGAACAGACCGTCACCGTGAAGGTAAGTTAAGGCGGTGTAAGGGATATTTCAGTAGAATGCCCAACGTGGGGTAGATTTATTAAAAGTATAATACTGTTGGATATATTAAAGAGTTATTTCAATATAATCTCAATAATCTAATAACCTAAAATTTCATAAAGGTATTTCAAAGAAAAGCCTTTTGAGAATCGAACACTTTGGGGTACAAAATGAAACATTCTGCTGACGATAAATCCGTTTTGCTGCAAATAGCCAATTTTTCTTATGTGTAACTTTTGTTAGGCACCGACGATATCTGGTTTCTGATATGCCAAACTGATACTCATGTAATCATATTGCACTTTCTGTAGATAGTTTCCCTTTCCTCTTCCCTTGCCAGCATAACGCCGGTGGTGCAATTATCTTACTGTGTGCAACGATCCGACACTGGATAATACTTTATTTCTTTTTGTCGAAAACAGTAAAAACTGCATATGAAGTATTGTAACGTCGTGGGTAGGGATCTACTCCACAAGGAAACAGATACGAGTGAGGTATATACAATTTATTTACATTAATTTATGTACACTGTTTACAGACCTCACTCTAAGGTGTTTGTCGGCTACCTGCCGCAGCCCCCTTCTCCGAACACGCGCCTTGCGGCCGCGCATGCGTTTAGCCAACTCGGCCGATTTGCAACTTGGCACCTGGTGTGCCTCGGCAGACACTCTGCCCCGAAGTATCGAGCATACTTCACAGTGTTCGAGACTCGAACACCCACACGTGCCTGCAGCACTTCCGCGCCAGACTTGGCCGGACAAGTTTTGCGGTGTTTAGCCGCGAGGAAACCAGAAACGTTACCCAACCCAGGGCTTCTGCCACAGTCCTTTTATATCCTCGAGTCACATGACTTCCGCGTCATCATTCCCCCCACGCACTCGTCTTGAGGCGTCTGCTTCCGCCGTTGCAAGTTGCACCCGGCACCTACAAGCCCTCTCCCCTTTTGGACTTTCCCTGAAGGGTTGGCCTTTGTTTGGAAGCCTATTTTTGGCTCCCTCATCCCCATACCTTGCGACTTGTCTCTCCGGAGCAGAGAGTGAAGTCCATGACGCTACAGTATTATATCTGAGTGCTTTCTTGAGCTTCAGAATTCTGAAAACGTGCACAGAATTCACTTCTCCCCATAGCATGTCATAGACAGTTTTCACTATTTTTGACGTAAAATAAAGAAATAAAGAAAAATAAAGAAGCTCCAGAATTCCTTCCACATTATGATAATCGTAGTTGACTGATTAAAAAAGTACCATAATAGCGAGTTAAATTCGACATTTAAATACCGAAAATTTTTACTCTCTTCTAATGGGAAACTTATTTGCATCGATAAACGAACTACAGATTTAATTTTAGAGTATTGCAAATAAATAGGAACCCACACTCCGGCTCCAATCTTAACACAACTACAATACCATATAATTTCATGCGTTATTACTGTTTGCAATTTTCGAAAATTCGGAGACTGCAACAAACAAGAGACTTGCGCCATATTTTCAACATTCTCAGCTCTATCCGAGGAAAAAAATTAAAGAATTAAATTTGGAGCTATTATTGAGAAAACATCTAAAGTGCCATTAATTCAAGCAACACTTACACGAAAAATTATAGTTTTTTTTAAATACGTTCGTGCCTTTATTTAAATATCTAATGGCTTGGAACAGATTTGATGAAGGAAAATATCTCTGTCACCAATATTGTAGCTTTGCTATGTTAATTGTTTTGCAACTTTCGAAAATACAGGGAGTTTACCTAAAATGCGATCTGCGATATTTATAAGAGTACTTTGTTCTAATCCATAAAAACTGCAAAGAAAAATTTGGAGCTATTTTTGATAAAGTATTTTCAATTGCCTTCTTTATGAGGAAAGTAGTCATATTTTCGAAAAATTGTTTATCACCTTACTTAAAATTTATCTTTGAAGAACATATATTAAAATCTTAATCTATGTTCAATACTGTAGTTGTAGGAAGACATCGAAAAAAATTTGAACATTTGTTCGAACATCTTATTGAATATCCATGAAACTAAGCATCATATTGTAATTCGTTTTGTCTAAGTTTAGTGAGGGAAATCTTACTTCCTCAAATTCATAGGCATTTTTTTCGACTTTTTATTCCCAATTAATCATAATCTACTTACATAAGTACTATTTTTAATACATTAAAATTTAATAAACTGAAAAATTTCAATGGAAAATTTCCTCCGACTATACGATTAGTTCAAGTGGCAACTACAAAGTAGCCTACTAGTATTGACTTAATTCACAGTAATGTAGATCCAATCTCACTTTAGCACATAAATGTTTGAGTGTGCCTACCTGAACCCAAACTACGCAATTTAATTCAATATATTACTTATTCCATTTGTTTATTCTATTCATTTGTTCTATGTATTTATCGTCAAAGAAAGGAAACTAGCGGCATTTCCAGAGAGAAAAAAGTTTCCTGTCCAGCAGCAAAGGAAGGAACTAATTCTGCTTAGGCATCGAGAGAATCTAGTCAAAAAACAATTGATAGAGTGGTATTTATTCAGAAGCTGACAATAATAGTGTCAGACGTCTTCAAATTCTGAGATTAATCATATAATTTGAATTCTCGTTTTAATTGAAGTAATTGGAGTTCTACTGTGTCATTGTAATGTTTCACGTACAAAAAAATCAGATCCCCTTCCTTTTTGTGTGTCAAAATGGACAAATGCTGCCAAACATAACCTTATCAAAATACTAGTCGTTCGAAACAAATTCCTAAGAACTGTCAAACATACGCCCTGTTTTTTGTTTTGTTTTTAAATTTGTTGCGTCTACAATTTTGACGCAACGCGTCTCCTAGCCCCTCAAGGGGCGTTGAGCGCTTTGCGCTGGGGAGTAATCCTCCATTAACTTTTTTAAAAAATTTTTTTATTTGTCATGTCACGTCACGTCGCAGTCAGTTGTCAAGAAGACCGCCAGGTAGCACCTACGCGAGCGCGCCTCCTGCGTCACTACCCAGCGGCCAGAATTGGGAAGGAATAAGGATAGGGGTAGGGTATAGGACACTTCACAGGGGTTGGACTAGCCCTAGTGAAGCAGCCAAACTCGTTTTGTTGGAGCAAATTTTACATGAGATTCGACGGGAATCGAAACTGGACCTCAGTGGTGAAAGGCTAGCGACTTCGCTATGTGCCACGAGCGAGCCTTAATCAAAGGTTATCATCAAAACGAAACACGCATTGAACTAATGATTAAACTTAACTAGTATCACATAGCTTTAATTATTTTCATCCAAATCTCTACCTGGACAATTAAAAGGGAAATCTCAAACCGGGCAAATATACAAAAAGCCAATCGCGGATCCAAAATTGATATCGTAGAATAGACCAATAGAGGTTCTTTCTTTTTTTTTTGTTATTTAAGGTCGCATCAACGTCTAGGTCATTCTCGACCACTATTGGAGATAACGGTATGGTAACTATGAAGATGAAACAATATGGTGATGATAGGGGGTGCAAGAACGAACACAAAAACAAGGGGGTAAGTAGTAGGAAGCTCTAATCTCCCGCCTGATCCTCAAACAAATGTGATAGTGTAGTGCATTTGAGTGTAAGTGTGCGTGTAAGTAAGGGGTGTGGACAGGACAAGGAAGAGGAAGGAAAAATTGCCCGCGATTTGTGGCCCGTTGGTGAGGATACTACTCCGGCATTCACTTGGTGTTGATCGGAGAAAACATGGAAAACTACTGATCAGAGCAGCCCGCTGCTAAAATTCTCTTCAAACAGGACCGGGAGGTCCTACGTTCGAGTACTAGCGGTGGCAGGATTTTCGACACTAGCTAGATAACTAGGTCGTATTCAGTCGTTGTCTCAAGAAGAATTCATAAGGTCAGCTACTCTGATCGGAAGTTGTCCGTGTTTTTTCCGATAAATACCAGGCAAATGTCGGAGCAGAACCCATACATACGGGCCACGGATCGTGCACAATCTTAAACTTCCCCTTCCTTGTCCTATCCTCACCCCATACATAGACAAACTTAGGTTTACATGCACTACTACCACACATGTCGGAAGACCAGTCGGGCGCTTAGAACTTGTCCCGATTGGGGCGGTGCCCTGCTAGTGGCAGATACCTGGTTGATGAAAAATCCTCGTAAACCGACGTATGGCGGCGCCAAATCTCGCCAGCCAGCGAGGAAATGATCAACACCACTTCCCGTGATAAAAACATACACTACACTTCCGGGAATAATGACCTTAGCAATTGACTTGCTCGGAATCACTAATCAATCAATCCTTCAAACTGCGGCTGAATTCGAACTAGCTGTGTAGCTAGTGTCGAAAATCGGGCCCCGAACCCAGGATCTGCCGGTCGGAGGCACTGCAGTGACATCTGTTGATGCTCTGAGCCTCCTTTGCCGGTGTACTTAGTAGGTACTGTAAGTTATATTAATTTGAATTGTGAATAAAAAACTGTAAATGTATTCCTGAACCGAATGTATTTCTATCCACAATATGGAATGTAACTTTTCAATGTGTTTGGGGCCTTCCTGTAGCACCAAGGGAGGCTCAGTACAACGGTCGAAGCCGAGCAGGGCGGTGCCTGCGGCATGAAGGGAGGGCTCTCCAGCTCGGAGGAGGAACACGGGTGGGCACATCAACACAAATAGGCGACATCCAGGTCGCCGGAGACGCCGGCGACCACGCCCACCCAGGGACGCGCGGGCGCCCGGACGACAAGGAAATGTGATCCTTGAGGTGGCGGCCACAGCTCCAGCAGCCGCCTTCAGGGGAAGAAGTCGTTGTTGCGCCTCCGAGGAGAGGTGTTGACGCTGATGTATGCTTTAGGAGATGTTCTGTCCAGTCCATCCATCAATGTTTGGGAGGCATTTGACCTTGAATCTGGCTCGGGGCTGTTTGTAAAGCAAGGAATTGTTACGTTGCCCCGTTTTTCGTTATCGGTTGGATCTCTGGGAGTGGAAAGTGGACAGTAATTAAGCTACACCACAGGGATGTGTTAGATAGGGTGCCCTGGAGAAGGTGTGCGTGGAAACATTTAAACAGTCCATGCATAACACTGTATAATAAACTACTTGAGGAATATCAATTCAGCAGGTAAAAGTGATTTAAAAATAACTCTCATTGGTTCCTTTTTTTTCGTAGATACGTTGTTAGGGATTTCTTTCGTGCTCTATACACCTAAGTAAAGCTCTATACACCTAAGATCTTAGTAAATATTGTGCTAATTCCTTTTTTGACGACCACCAAAAAGGATTTTTGATGCCAAAATCAAGCTATTCTAATAAAAACAATATTTTGTTCGTCATGTGTTATAAAAGGTAATTTCAGAACATACGAGTTAAACGTTTAAAAAAATTGCATATACTGGTATTCTTTTGTCTGACTTTTCGTAGGTAATAAGACGTGTGATTTAGAAATTTCTGATATATTTTTCCGAGTCGCGTACCGACGAGGGAATCTGTCTGGAAATTTCCAATTTACAAATGGTATTAATATTAATATTAATATTAAGCCGTGTACAATCCCTTTCGGACAAATGCCTCCTGAAAGTAACGAATAGCCTCTGAGTAGCCATCAAAGCAGCCACTTATAATGTTATAAGTTGGTAGTACCTGTTAATCTTAATCAACTTTTTTCAACTTGCATTATAATTTAACACCAATATTATTTTTTACGAAAAGACGAATCATGAATCAATAATCATTAAACTATACAAGCCTACATTGTAATTATTTGTTTAGTCTTTTTAAATTGAATTTAGTTCATTTGCATGTATTCAGTCTTATTTCACTTTAAATTCACTTCTTATTTGTTACTTAGTTTTATCACTCGCTGTGTCCCTGTTACTGTTACATAATCTATCTTGTGCTACTGCTGTGTCCCTGTTTCTGTATTCTACTGTACCATCGTGTCTTCTGTTTCCCCACACTACTCCTTCCAATTCATATATCTCACGTGGCGGTGGCATGGGTCAATCCTAGCAACGTGTCTTCCTCATTTCCATTTCAATTTCTTCGCGATTGATTGAGCATCAGTTATTCCGGTCATTTTTTGTATCATTTCGTTTCTCATCTTTTCTTGGATCTGTACATGTAGGCTTTTTCTTCCCATCCTTCTTGGACAGACAGCAATCTTCTTTCTTTGTTTCTCTGTCAGGGCCCAGGTTTGAGCTCCGCACAGGAACACTGGTAGAACATAACTATCCAATATGGTTTTCTTCGTCACAATATTTTGAGTTTTATCTAGAAGTATAAAGGATAATGAACAAAATTTATTCAATGCGAAAGCAATTCGTCTTTCGATTTCTTCATCGGATCTGTTGTGAAATGAGATCGTCTCTGTCCTAGATAAATAAATTTATTTGCATACGTCATTTTCATCATTCACATTTACTTCTATCTCTTCGTGATTTTTCATCAGCAACATAGTTTTACTAACGTTTATGATTAGACCCGCTGTTTGCAGTGATAGCATGACTCTTATCATTGTCTCTAGTTCCTTGGCTGATTTTTGCGAATAAAACTATGTCAAACGCAAAACGCAATTGTGACAGTTTCCTTCCATTGATTTTGATCCCCAAAATGTTTCAGAATACGCCCAATATTAATTATACTAGCGAGAACCCGTCAAAATTTGACGGTGAGATCTGAGATAAATGTAAAATACTGTACCCAGACTAATGTTCATAATACAATACATTGCATTGTTTGGATCTTGAGGGTATAACAAAGATATTCTGTGATGAAGAGTTCCCAAAATTTTGAACATGTATAGCCCACGACCAGATGGCAATGCAATATCGGCACAAAAGATATAGCACTATTATACTGAAGGATATTATTTCTGAAGTTGTTTGATGTGTCATCTCCTATAAACAACTGTTTGATCTCTTCTGGCATATTACTCGAAGCTATACTTATTTTCCCATTAAGCAACACAGAGTAAATCGTTTGCAGAATTTCTCTCACATGGAAAGTACAAAGCAGAACAAAACTGACATCTTATAGACAATGACCCGACCCAATAGAAAACGAAATGACCTCACTATCACGACACCTACGCTGACTTTCTGCGTTTTCAGTTAATGTAAGCTTGCGTCTTTTGGGGCGCGTGGACAACGATTCGGAATTCGACATAACCTGTAAACAACTTCACTAAAGTATTACAACCGAGCAAAACCCACAGTGCGAATGTTCTCTCCAAAATACTCCACAGAAGCAAATACATGCAAACTGTCAACACCACAATGCAATTATTACACTGAAACAAAACCTTGACGAATTGTAAACAAATCTCAACAATGAAAACAAAACATCAAGCAGCGTGGTCTCACATCTATGCTCATGTATATCGATTTTGAAACTGCCACCCTTTGGAAGAAAACAATTGACTATTGATAAGCGTACTATTAAAGAATGATTTAATTAATTAATTTACACCGTAAATGTTGGTGAATCAACACAAACAATATCTGATAACACATCTAGAGATCATATTCTTTCATTTAAAAGAAAAAATAGAACAATCGGTTCAGTAGAAGCTCGAAACGAAGCCATGGCAGAATACCTTATTTTTTTAAATATATAGATTGTGTTCGCACTTCAAATATACACGGAAGCGCTTCTACGTTTGATGCTTCGCATCTTGTGATTCGCTGAGATGTCTCCGGGTATCATCTTATGATACTGCAGTTTTCCTGACCAGGAGGTCCTAGGGTTCGAATCCTGACAATGGCAGGATATTTGACTCTAGCTACATAGCTAAGTCGAATTAAGTTTTTGTTTGCAGGAGAATTCTGGTGGCTGGCTGATCTGATCGTTTTTTTCTCATGGTTTGTACAATCATTTCACAGCGTGCGATCGTTCTTTCCTCTACCTTGTTTTATCGTCACCTCTTACTTACATTTACGTCCAACACACTACGACATATGTTGGTAGGTTAGAGCTTGTCCCGGCTAGAGTGATGCCCCACAAATGGGAGATACCGGGATGAGTGAAACTCTGCTACCCGACGTGTTCGTCGGCGCCGGATATCACCATCCAGCGGAGGAAGAACACCAACACTATCTCCCGCGATAAAAAAAACAAGCATGCATTTCAGTTATAGGACTTTGACCAAGGTGGTTTTCAGTTCAGTGCTATTGTGTTAATATCACGAGTGTAATATCCGCTGTCTACCCCCACTACTTCCATGTTCTGTCATCGAAGGCTAATAATGAATATGACTCAAATTACTTTTATTGCCATTAAAAAATAGCTGGATTTCATCTGCATAGTCTTTATGGCTTTAATTTTACTGAAATATCTAATTAATGTTAATACCTGAAGTTTCCAAATTGAAATCTCATCGATGATAAAATGTTATAAACTACTGCAATAAATCGATATATTCAACGAATTTTTGGTTCTTGGATGAACTGTAACTTGTCTGCTTGAAAATTAAAAGATAAAATTAGTTTTGAGTAGACGATTAAGTTGTAGTAGCTGTAATTCGAAGATATTCATTTAAATTGTGGTTGTACGAAAGAACCTGCACTTACGAAACACTCGGCGCCGAGCCTGCCGTCTCATGTCGTCTTTCAGCTCCGATGTTGCCCGCCAGTGTGGACTCCAGCTGGAGCGCGGTAGGTGGCGGGCTCTGGCGGCAGTCCGCAGAACTTTTAGAAGTTGGTGTCGATCCAGCGCGCGATTTGATTCTTTGACACTGCACGAAAGCTTTCCTGCACATGTGACATCATGTTACAAGTTAACTGTTATAATTTGATAGCATATGTTCTTTTGAAAGTGTCTCGTTGCATTTATAGTGTTACATTTCGCAATTGTTGTGGATTTCGATTGCTAAGTATGATGTAAACTTGTGAAGAATTGCGAATGAATTGAAAAAAAAAAAATGCATTTCACCGAGGAAAGGGGCATTGAACAACATTATCGAATAAATATCTATAAGAAAATCTGTAAATCATTTAATTCCATAGGATAACTTCAATGTGTTATACAAGAAAATACTTATGTAAACGTTGGTCTTGTTTCCGAAAATTTTTGTCATTTTCCTTCCACATTTTATTTAATTTACTCCTAATAAATAAGCGTTTAATTCATATATTTTACTTTTGCATACGTTATTCACTCAGTATAACATCGAAGCTGTGACTTCAGTATTAAGTTCATAAAGAGCATTATATATCATGCCGAAATGTCTTTTACCTGAACTATTCTTGTAAACTTTCGACCAAATTGAAAAACTACGAACAATTCTCCTAATGTACCAAATGCCATCTAAGATAAATGAAGGCATCTAATTCAAACAAACTAATGGTGTGGTCTGTTTGTTCAAACTACAAGTTTCTTAGATGGTCAGTATTATCAAAAAGTAATTTAATTTGTTCCATTATACAATGTGTAGGAAGAAACCCTACTATATTTTTCGACAAAAACGAAGGCATTTATTATTTCGAACCTCATCTTTAAAAAAATTCCATTACAATTCTCTTTCTTTCCATTGTATCTCTGTTTGTAACGGTCTCCAATATTTAAATGCTTCCTGTGTGCGACTGAAATGAAAAGTCACGGCGTGGTTGAAGCACCGCTCCGACTTTGTCGACAGAATCTCGCTGTCTCTCATCTGGAGCAAGGGCCATCATTATTCATCATCCGATAAGAAATATGAGCCGGCATTCATTAGTGTCTTCCGTTCTCCACCCCGTCCATTAGGACACTTTCTTCAGCCCTGCTCGACTTTCGTCTCCTCATCAGAGGGCAGCACGCAAGGGCGCCACGAGGGCCATTGCACCGATTGGTTGGTTGGTTGGTTGGTTGTTAGTGATTAGTCCAGTAAGTGTAGTGCATGTTTTTCCTCGGGATGTGGCGGTGATCTACCCCCACTGGAGGGCGAGATCCGGCGCCGACCTACCATCGGCGGGGTTTTCCTTAACCAGGTATCTCCCATCAGCGCGACACTTCCCCAGCCGGGATAAGCTCTAAGCTCCCAATCGGTCTCCCGGCATGTGTGGTAGTGAAGTGCAGGTTACTGTTAGTGTATGTAAGTAAGGGGTGAGGATACGGCAAGGAAGAGGAAGGGGAGATCACGCGCTGTCTTAGGTACGTTTGTTACGGTCCTGCTCCGACATTCGCCTGGTACTGATTGGAGAAACAACGGAAAACTACCGATCAGAGCAGCCGGCCGCTAGAATTCTCCTCTAGACTGCGACTGAATTCGACCTAGCTGACAAGCTAGAGTTGAAAATCATGCCACCGTCGGGACTCGAACCTAGGACCTCCCGGTCAGAGTCGGGACTCGAGCCCTCGCGGACGAAACGCAAATGCTGGGAACTTCTGTTTGAAAATGATGGTCCTTCAAAAAATTACATTCATTTTTAAGCGCCGATGGTTTCTACAACTGTGACGAAATCGAAATGGAAGGTGGGGGTAGATAAGAAAGGAAGGTTTTTACGCTATTTTTTGTATGAGTAGTTTTGTGTTAAATTTAATCGAAAATTATTTTACATTAAAAATTATTACATCAAAATTTAAATTTTTAAATTATGCAATATTAATTATATTATTAATTAAATATAAAAATATTTCTATTAATAAAATATATTTCGTTTCGATTTTTAAAAAATTTACTTGTATGTATTATTTACTTGTATGTTAATGAGAGAGAGAGAGAGAGAGAGTTGAACGTGGAACGTTCATGTCAGAGATGTTTGTAAGGGATGTAAATGATGAGGGTTCAGAAAATCGTATTTTAGAGAAAGATATATTTTGAATGACTTTTTATATTCCTGTAAAAGGTTTACTTGTTTTTTTATAGTATTGTTGACGTTCAATGAACTTTGATGAAACGTCTAGGTTGAGCTGACCTCTGTGGGCGTACAAATTAACTAACCGCCTGGAATAGCTAGTATACCAATCTACAAAATAAATTTTGCATCATTTGTGCATCACTTCCTTTCGTCTTTTTCGTGTCGTTCTCTGATTTATGAATGTGTATGGATTTTATATTAAAGCAGCACGATATTCATATGGTTTTTTTGGTTATGTCATCATTATATAGAACATGGGCGCATTATAATCGGTTATTTGTTTTATTTACCAGCATATACACATATGTGTCATCTTAGTAGTATTTCAACGATGTACTTGATTGATAACAATGACTGTGAAAAACAAAGATAAAAGTTGTACATTTTATACTAATGGTCTACAACAGCAAAAATTTGCTGAACAAAACCTCACAAAATGTTTTTCCCAAACTTAGTAAACACTCTCCTCAATAAAAACAAATAAATTACTTTCGTATAATTATGTAATAATTGAAATACTTCAATAAATTAACAAAAATAGTTTTCAAGAATACTCCAATAACATAGTATAGTATATATAGAGTACAACAGTTCTTTACATTCCAAGAATATAAAAAAGTTTATGTTCCTTATGGAACATCAACTATTTCCTTATAGCACTTACTTTATAGCAAAATGTGAATAGCTAATATTTAATGGCGATTGGGATTGATCCCACGTAGGGCCTTGCTGTCGCGTGACGTCAGCTGTGTCGAAAGCAGTGACACAAGAGTATATGAATTACGCCGGTATGCGCAGTATAAGAACAGGTGGAACAATTCAATAAAATATTTGCATTTTTAGCTCAAAATTGAAGCCGTCCCATAGTTTTTGGATTTTCCTGAGTTTCGATATATCTGACAATACTATATAAAAATGAATAGAAATGGAAGTAATTTCATCTATGTCAATATTTTTGAATGAACGACGCTCTTTCTACCAGGTTTCCTTTTCCTTTCCTTTCTAATGTATTTCTTCACTTTGTGGTCTTCTCATGCGTTTGTAGCTATTTCCTTTTGTGTTTCTCCTTTCATCTTCTCTCTTTTCTCATAATTTTTCTTTTTTAATTCCACTCTCCTCCTTTTCCCTTCATTATGAAAAATGTTTTGTAATTACTGAGAAAATAAGAAGTTTAAAACATTTCTAACATTTCTTCAATGATATTGTCATTTCACGAAATATTTAAATATTACTTTCATGTATTTATTCTCAAAACAAAAGAAACAAATTTCGTAATTAGTAACAAGTTCGTAAGTTTCTATAGCTAAGGATATTGTTTGATTAGTAATTCTGGGCGCATCAACTGCAAAGGTTATTAGTCGCATGAGGATATAATTCTGAATGATTCTGTGGGACCTTATAGCAAACGTCCAAATTAGATATACTTTCAGAACACAAAACATGTGGAATTAATTCATCTATTCGGTTAATAGTTTTCATTTCTTTTCTGGGAAAACGAGATTTCTATCACTTAGTGAAATTGTTTTTGAAAGAAAAAACATATACAGGAAATGTGTACGATGGATATCGGCAGTTCTGAATTTCCCTCCCATGTTTTGCCAAAATTATCCTCGACTGTCAGAAACGTTTCTTTCTTCTTGATTTTCTTTTACTCGTAGTTCCGTGCAAACGAAACGCTTCTCATAATTCATCTCACTCTAGGTGAATCCTCCATTCTTCAACGGGACTGTTAACACATTCAAGGCCGCACATACTATATTTCAGCATTGCAATACTCTGCAATCCTGGGCAGCTTTGGAGAGCCCAACTGACCGGCTCTACTCTTGTCTTGATGAGGTATTAGTCCTCGTCCATTCAAGCAAGCAACTATTTCGTCATCTTTATGACTTACAACCTACGTTTTTTATAATGAACCCTACCATATGCCCCTTTCCGATATTTCGTTTCTTTACCATTCCTTTTAGATTACATAAATAAATTTAAGAAAGTGGTCAAGACAAGTGTCTTCTCTTTGTACTTTATCATATCGCGAAAACACAGCTGTTCATTCATTCTCCTCGAAAATATTAGATGAGTATTTCGAACTTTTGATACAGCAGCGTCTCCTAATTCAGAAACGCGCATCTTCCGCAGAGCGTCCCTCCCCCCCAGACGCTGAGCGGTGGCGAGGAAGGTTGCGGCGGCGGTGGCGGCGGCGGCGGCGCGCGCCGCGGCACGGGCGACGGCGACGGTGCGGGCGGCGGCGGCGGTGACCACCGCCGCCAGCGCCAGGTGCGCGCGAGGCCGGCTGCAGCCGCGACGCAGCCGCTGGCAACGGCGGCGGAGGTTGAGGCGGTGGCGGTGGCCGGCGCCTTTGGCCCACCTGAGCTCCGGGCGGCAGCGCCATGCCGCCGCCACCGCCGGCATCGCCGCCGCCCCGTCGCCGCCGCCGCCTCCGGCTCGTAAAAGCAGCAGCCACCGGCCGCGCTCGAGGGCTCCGTCCCGCACACACCGGCTTCCAGCCCCGCCGCCGCCGCCGCCGCCGTCGCCGTCGCCACCGCCACCGCCACCGCCACCACCGCCACCGCCGCCACCGCCACCGCCACCACCGCCACCGCCGCCGCCACCACCGCCACCGCCACCGCCGCCGCCACCGCCACCGCCACCGGCGAGTCGCTGGAAGCGGACCGTGCTCGCGGCGAAGCGCGCCGGAAATGCGTGTCTCCATGAGCTCACACGATGAGAGAAATCTGGGAAGCGACGGTTATCCGATGTTTCTCCATAAATCTGTCTTTAGCGTTCTCAAGGACGCGTTTTCTTCTTTCGGAAATATGTGGAGCAATTGATCAAAATACATTAGACAATTGTCTCTATAATATATTGTAATTACTTTCAAGGTAATTTTTATTTTTTTTCTAAATTTTTGAACGTATACCACTGATAAGCTATAGAATGAAATCAAGTTCATTTAAAATTGGAGAATACAATTTCATATCAGAAAATATAAAATCGGAAAATATTAGATTCAGGGACTTGGCCCCTTCAAAATGCATTGTATTTTGTCATAGAGTTATCACATTTTTATCTTCTGGCCATGTTATATTATATTATTATTACTCGTGAAATCGTTGATCATGAGAAGAGGGCTCTGAATGCAACATCATTTTGCAACTTGGCGGCATGTGCCAGCTAGTTAGAGGATTTTTGCTTTGTTGAGAATGAACCCATATAGCTTCATTTTGAAAACAATATTCAAACGTTACATTTTCACGTTACTTCAGACTTTACTGCTATAGATTAAAAATGGACCTTAGGGCAATAATTTTATATTTCTTTCGTAAGTAAGGTCTTTGGAAAAGGCGCCAACTGCGTTTGCTCAATGGCAACATTTCCGCTTCCTCTGTCGCATCACTGACCGGGAGTCCCTGGATTTCGCTCCTTGACGGTGGCGGATTATCGCCACTATTTAACTAGGTCGAATTCTGTCACATTGGAGGAGAATTCTAGCAACGAGCTGCTGTGATCAGTGGTTTTCCGTGCTGTCTACGATCAGTTGTACTAGAGAAATGGGGACAATTTGGTGCCCACAATACGTAATGGGATACGGAGCGCGGACGATGTGTCTTTCTTCAACCTCGTCCCACTTGCCCCCACAACAATAATAAATAAATAAATAAATAAATAAATAAATAAATAAATAAATAAATAAATAAATAAATAAATAAATAAATAAATAAATAAATAAATAAATAAATAAGTAAATAAATAAATAAGTAAATAAATAAATAAGTAAATAAATAAATAAATAAGTAAATAAATAAATAAATAAGTAAATAAATAAATAAATAAGTAAATAAATAAATAAGTAAATAAATAAATAAGTAAATAAATAAATAAATAAATAAATATGGGTTTTACAAATAATTAATAATCTTTTTTCAATTTACTCACTATTTTCGAAATATTCAAAAATACTGAAAGTGTACGTACTCAAAACTTTGCTTTAGAGGATAGAAAAGGAGAAAATTAATTCTTTTTATTAAATGTCATGTTTACAGTAACTTACATCCTGTTTTGAAGGTCATGCATAAAAAATTTTGCAGACTAATAAAACTTTAGATTTACATGAAAAAATATTATACACGAGAAAATAAGAAAGTTGAAAAAAGTAGCCTAAGTTTTGCCCGATTTTTTGATTGATTGATTTGTGATTTCGGGCAAACTACTCCAAAAGTCATTGGTCCCACAAGTGTTGTACATTCTTATCGCGGGAGGTGGTGGTGATCTTCCTCCGCTGGATGCTGAGGTCCGGGGCCGACTTACCGTCGGCTAACGGGGTTTCCCTAAACCAGGTATATTCCACCAGCGGGGCACAACCCCAGCCGGAACAAAATCTAAGCCCGACCGGTCTCCCGGTATGTGTGTTAGTGTAGTGCATATAAGTGTATGCTTAAGTAAAGGTGAGAATGGGATAAAGAAGAGGAAGAAAAGATCGCGCGCGGTCCGTGGCCCGTTTATTTGTGAGTACTGAGAGTGAGTGTGAGTACTGCTTGGGCATTCACCTGATAATGATCGGAGAAACCACAGAAAACTACCGACTGCAGCAGCCGGCCGCTAGAATTCTCCTCCAGACAGCGACTGAATTCGACCTAGCTTAAAAGCTAGTGTCAAAAATCTTGCCGCCGTCCGGACTGGAACCGAAGACCTTCCGTTCAGAGTCGGGACTCGAGCCCTAGGACCTTCCGGTCAGACGCACTGCAGTGCCATCAGTTGATACTCTTGAGTCAGCTCTCCCGGTAGTTTTGCCCGACAATAGATTCGGCATTCGCCTGGTATTGATTAAAGAAACCACGGAAAATTACCGATTGTAGCAGTCTGTCGCTGGAATTCTCCTCCAGATAGCGACTGAATTCCACGTACACTGAGCGATAGAGAATGTACAGCTCAGTGTAAACCGCATCAAAATGTATTTTGTCGTTCCGAAGATAACCCCTGACTGAGAAGCAATCAGAGAAAAATCGTAAAATCAAATGAACTGGTTTTTGTATCACCTAAATATGAATGTATAAAAAGTAATTTTGAAATCACAGACGGACACTCCGACTTTTTAGATAGATAATCAAGCAAAATTCATCTTCAAACCGATCTCGTGACAATGACTGCCTTTGATTTTCTCCCTTCCCTCAAATTTATGTTGGCCTAGTGCAGTCATCTACGATCTTCATTCTTTCATTTTACAAATCACGAAGTTATACGTTTCTGTTTATTATTTGAGAAAAAGTAAGTTTGTCTTGTTCCTTAACCGCAATGACTGCAACCACAACCAGTGGAATGAATTTTGATTTGAGTAAGGGGAACAGATCGCGTGTTCTACTACTGTGCAAAAAAATCACTGTCGCCGCGTAATAAGGAACAATCTTTTTTTTACAGCTGCGCAACTTAGTGCAAGTGGAAGCGCTCTCTCATGTTGTTGGATGTAAGTCGATATTAATGTCATCCGTCAAAAGATATTGCTAGAACATCTTTGTTGCGATCATTAGTCATAAGAAAGCAAGAAATGAAATGATGTTGACGAGATGCACTTGTATACCCATATAGATTATGAAATAGTAGTGTAGTACGCCACGTGTTCGTGTTTGTGTTGACAGGTGGGTTATTTCATTTACGAATCTGGCAGTTATTCATCCCAACATGACTTTCATTTGATGATTGATTTTATTATTATGGAAGATGAGAGGAAAAAGGTGTTTAATTTAATATTCATAAAAAAGGAACTGTGAGAATTCCTCACATAATATTCATTAGTGTTATTTGGCAAAATAGTAGTTGAATAGGTTAATATTTTATTTTTCGTCCTCGGCAACAGAGCTTAATAGTAGCTTAGCTTACAATAGAGAAGATGCTGCCAAAAGGACACAGAGGTAATTTGCATGTAAACGTTTATTAGATGATTAATAATGAGAACTAATGACGTGCATTGTTTTCCTTTTTCTCATGCATTCGTTCATACATTTCAGTAACTTTCTGATCTCTACATCTCCAATTCTAGACCGTCAATCATTGCCGCATCTTTACTGCATTCTGAGAGCAGCTTATATCATGTAAGCGTTGTCTTATTCATGAGAAGATAGTGCTCTTGGTTCCTAACTTTTATACAAAGCGATAGCATCGTGTTTGGTGGGCAGTGAACCGATAGTGTCGCGGCACGTCTTTCGTAAGTGACGTGTGCACCTGACATCTCGATGTAATGATGTTTGCCGCCTGGTGTGCGATGAGGGAACTCTCTCTTTTACTTTCCCCACATCGAGAGGGCTCTTACATATTTAAGTGATCTGTCATTTAAAGGAGAAATGAATGGCTTTTATAAACGTTGCTTTGTTTCATCATGAAAAGTAATTAGCAATTTTGGTATTATTACATACCTATGAACGATACAAGCAGTTTTTCGTTACATATTTTCCTATTTTGACAAAATATTTTTTTATTCTATCAATTTTCTTCAGTTTAAGTACAAACTATTTTTATGAACAGAAGTAGTTTAAAAAAAATCAGATTTTTTCCTACATCACTACTGAGTGCTGTCGACTCAAGGAGCGCTACGTGAAGACGCGGTCGGATGTTCTGACACTTCGGCACGCTCGCATCAATTATCTCAGTGGAAGGATGTGCGCTTCAGTGACTGAGAACATTTTGAATTTTAGGTGTGAAAATATCACTGGCACCAGGTTTCGTGACCTTTAACCTTAATTTGCGAAAAACTTTGGCGATCGCCGAAGTGTATCATTTGCGTGAGAATGCTGCCAGCTGCAGTGATTGTTTGCTGGTCGTACATATTGCCAGTTTGTACGGTGGCCTCTATTACATTAGTTTGGCTGTTAAACTACGGTCCTGCATAGCAATAGATGAAGCTTTTATTACTGACGGATTTGTTATGACGGACACGGACATGAGCAAAGTGTGCGTCAACTTGTGCTCCCTAAATGATTTTTATACCGCTTGTATTATTTTTAAAATTTGTTTAGGAATTTTTTATAAAATTACTTTTGTATTATGAAAATGTGTTTTACAATTAGTGTATTTTAATATTACAAATTACATCCGATTTTACATATTTATTATATATACCTACAATTTTCCTTACATATTTATGTACTACATATTTTGATGTTTCATACTACATATTTTTCTGGTCTATAAATATGTAAAAATCTAGGATCGTAATTATAAGCATTAAACATTTTGCTTAATATTGTGTGTTCATTTACACTCTTGTAGGAAACCTCTCCTGAGGAAGAAATTCGCTACAAATTACTTAAAGAAAACAATGTTTATTCACAGAAACGTGAATAATAAATTTGACATTAAAATATTTATATAAGTAATTGACTTTTACGAGTCGCGCCACTGTCGACTGGAGCAAGTTTGTTGCAGAATGTTGTAACCTTCGAGCTGTGATCAAAATTCCATGTATATTACAAGCAAGTTGAAGTTTTTAGTAGTAAACGAGTAATGCACGTTTCACGATACATGCAAAGCAATTCCTCGCGTTTAATTTGCTTACACAATAACCGCAAATAAAATCAATGAAATTTAATAAAATCATAATGATACAAGGTTGTATTTGAAGGCTAAAACAGCTTTTTTCGTCTTTACGCCGTTTCCAAACCCAGCATGACACGGTCATATAAATATCCAGACCGTGTAAGGCAAGTACTAGGAAAAAAATTCACATCCGCAGGCACGTGCCGGCCCACGCGCAGCGCGCCCGCACATTCTGCGCGCGCGCCTGCCGCAGTAGCCTCCACCCTCTGACCTAAGCGCGCGCAGCTGCTGCGCTCCCGTGCACGCAGACACGGGCGCACGGCGCGCAGTGCATCCACTCGGCTGCTGCCGCCATTGCCGCTCTCCCAGCAGCGACTCTGACCTGGAGGTCCTAGGGTTCGAGTCTTGATGGGTTTTTGCCACTAGCTAGAGAACTAGGTCGAATTCAGCCACTGTCTCAAAGAGGTAGTTGTCCGTTGTTTCTTCAATCAACACCAGGGGAATGCCGGAGTAGTACCCCAACAAACGGGCCACGGCCCGCGCGCGCGCGCGCGATCTTTCCATCCTCTTCTTTGTCATATCTTCTCCCCTTACACACACACACACACACACACACTTATATGCATTATATTTGCGTACGTGTCGTGGCAGCAATCGCATCCACTCGGCTGCTCCCACCATTGCAGCTCTCTCTGCAGCGACTGTGACCTGGAGGTCCCGGGGTTCGTGTCTTGATGGGTATTACACTGGCTAGATAACTAGGTTGAATTCAGTCATTATCTCAAAGAGAATTCTAGCGGCTGGCTGCTCTGATCGGTAGTTTTCCGTGGTTTCTTCGATCAACACCAGGCGAATGCCGGAGCAGTACCCTAACAAACGGGCCACGGACCGCACGCGATATTTCCTTCCTCTTTTTAGTCATATATTCGCGCTTACTCACACACCCACACTTATATGCATTATAAGGAGGCACCAATCGGAAGCTCATCCTGGCCTGGACAGTGCCCTCTCGGGGGAGATACCTGGAGGAGAAAGTACGTAGAGGTCGCCGGTGGATCTGACCATCCAGCGGGGAAGGGAATCGCCACCTCCCGGAATAAAGCATTCACTACAGTAACGTGACATTTTACCATAACAATTGAAATTCCACCACTTGCAGTCGCTGGAAGCATCAATTAGACAATGAATCCGCACGACTGTTAGCGCATAGCTTAGTTCGATATCGCAGATTTTTAAAGGTGTCACTGTATGTAGTTTACTGGCCGCAGTGGCACAAGTGTATCAGGTGGTTTGACATGTTATCGTGTTTTTTTTTCTTGAAGGTCCGTTCGAATCCCATTTTCCAATTTTGTTAAAATATATTTAGTGGACTCAAGCAGTAAAAGCTACTCACCTTTTCGGCGACGCTTCATAAAAAAGAAAAAACACGTTATTTACGAGTACTTCATTCAAAAACACGTTCTTTCCGATTGCGCTACAACCCAATATGAACCTTGAGTAAACATCCGCGTTCTCCCATCCCGCGTAGTGCCAGAGGCTTTCCAAGTAATGGGGGATGGGCTGTATGGGAATTCCCAATCAGCCTAACACCAAGACGTATTGACAATACCCAATGTTGCTGTTACTGTGTTGGAATACGCTTCGAATAATTGACATTCAACATAATGTTTTAATTTTTCATTATATGTCGCGTAACTAGTTTCACTGATAGCGAGTGTTCTATTGATATATATATATATATATATATATATATATATATATATATATATATATATATATATACGTCAGTGGAAAGTGAGATCCGGCGCCAACTTCCATGATAGCTTGCGATGATGTTCTCAGATTAGGTATCACTCCAGAGGGACACCGCTCCATGCGGGATGAGAACTAAACTCCAGTATAATTTCTAGACATGCATGGTACTACGGTGCATGTAAGTGCAAGAATGTGTGAAAGGGGAGAGGAGAGGACAAAAATGAGGAAGGAAATACCACGCTAACTCTTGAGATCACCGCACTAATCAGTCGTTACTAGGGGTCCTTGATCAAATTCAGGCGGATGAAGGAGATTTGTCTTAAACAATGAGTATGTTCGTGCGTGATTTCTTTCTTCTCTACCCAACTCGTCTTCTCGTTCTTATGACCTTGCAATGGAGAGTCCCCATCATGATACGTCTCCATGATGTAGGCAAATAGGACTAGGATACCATTATGAACGAAGGGAATATTATTAATGACAAGCTGAGTAAGTATGTACTCAACATTAAATACACTCTTTACTTGTAATAGAAATATTCCCCTTTAATTTTTTTTAAATCCAAGTTTTAGGATGCATTTTAATCACAAAAATTTGGTACCAACGTATCTATACCATGTGAAAAATTCTGGGAATCCAGCGATTCCATTATGTACTTGAAATATAAAAAATGCAATACCAAACGAGTCACAGACCTCGCAATAAAATACGTCTGATTGTCGATTGACAGCAACGCCTCTGACCGGGTGGTTCTAGGTTCGAGTCCTGACGGTGGCAGGATTTTCGATACTAGCTTTTCAACTAGGTCGAATTCTAGCGGTCAGCTGCTCTGATTGGCAGTTTCCCGTGGTTTTTCCGATCAACACCAGGCGAATGCCGGAGCAGTACCCTACCAAACGGGCCACAGACCGCGCGCGATCTTTCCTTCCTCTTCCTTGTCCTATCCTCTCCCATTACACACACACTTTAACTAACGTGAACTACACTACCACCCAATATTCCGGGAGACCGGTGAGAAGCTTAGAGCTTGTCCTGGCTGGGGTGGTACCCCGCTGGTGGGAAAGTTCTGGTTGGGGGGAAACCCCACTAACCGACGGTGGGTCAGCGCCGAATCTCGCCATTCAGCGGGGGAAGATCACCGCCATCTCCCGAGAGAAAACATACACTACACTTACAGGATTGTTACCAAAGTTGTTGATGCGCCCGAAAACACGAAAAAATCAATCGATAGACAGCCACATTCTCGTTACTCGATACCAGCCTGATCTGAAGCGCCGTCGGAGGGTCACGCAGCTGTTAGGTGGGCAGCTGTTAGGTTCCATTTATTTAACATCAAACAACTCTGAAAACTTCATGTGCTAGATAGAGACGTGTGGTATGAGCAGGTTTTTTTAATCTCCCAAATCTACCCTCTTCATTTACTACACATAATTGAACGATGAATTAAGGTGCCAACAAAGGGTGGCTAGCGACATTTAAAAACTAGAGAATTCTCCAGTAATAAAACTCCGGATATTCCGAGTAACAAAAATCTTATTTTCATCTGAAACTAAACTACAGAGTATGTTTTATTGTTTTGCTAAAGAAATAATAACTATCCTACCACAACTAACAAAAGGAAAGTTCAACTAAACTTGCGTATTGTGAAGCCTCGTTTATGAGTGACGGTTATGATTAGCTATTGTAAGTTGGTAGAATTGTAAGGTTCCTTTTATTATTGAAAGAGAGTTATAATTAATTATTTATTTCATTTCGTGGCAACGTTTCAAGGCAAGGTTAGTCTGTCATCAGGCATGTTGTCTTAGTGTCTAAGAAACCATAGACATCTCTGACATGGCCGAAGACTACATAGTTTTCTTTAAATTTCTGTGCACATTTGATATTAGTAATATGGATATAGATGCATTGTTTTAGATTTCAACATTTAGTATTCTTCTTTTTAGTTATATCATAACATTATCATATTTTCAGACAATTGGTTCTCAATCTTAATAGCGAAGATATTTTAATGAAATCTACATGTCGGTTTACCCATTCAGAAAATTCATGTTCTCGTTTCGACTTTTCGTCTCGATTGGTAGAAATTGACGATTGGGAAATCTGTCTGGCGCTTGTTTTGTAAGATAATTCTGGGGAAATAATTGAAATTTTGTAATATTGTCTTTTAAATTAATTTCACGTTGTACTTTTTAAAAGGAAATATTATATACCACTCACTTATCAATGGAATTAGGCGATTCTATTCTGCAATATTTCTCGTCTCGAATGAGATGGTCAGAAGATACATGAATGTATACATGAATGTATTATTCGGTCTCTTGCCTTTCGTATCACTCTCAGGAAATGCACAAATGCAACAGACCAGGTACACCTGTGAGACATACTACATTTCATCAAAGTGCTTTTCTTGTTATACACTCAAGAGGAGCAATTATTTTTATTTATTTTACACCAAAAACAGTTAAAAAATTGTGTGTGAAGTGCTACGGTGAGCAGTGAATTCGGTGCACGTTTCCATAATTCCCTGATCCCCACCATAAGTCATATTCTACCTGAATTTTGATTACAGAAAGAAATGAGCGTTAATAATGATCAAAACAGAAGTCTTTGCGTACGCAACTCTCCCTCCTTCCCGCGTGGAAATCGGTACTTCCAACAGCTGTCAAGTTCTTGTTTGGCATTTCCATTAATGAAGGTCGTCTTCACTTTTTAGGATGAGATTCCTGACTACCTTTTACGGCGCCTAAATCATTGCCATCAATAAACAGCATCGACTGCATAAGGCGATCGACAAGCGAAGTTGCACGGGGGCACAGGCTCATCAGACCCACACGCCAATCCTCGCATGTCTGCGTCACCTGGTCGCCCTCACATTGAGCAACACGCGTCGCCTTTCGAGCATTCAAGGAAAGCCGCGCGCGCAGAGAGAAAAAGACACAAAATGAGGCTGGGCACGCGCCGCGCGCCCGCAGCTCCTGCGCAGCCTCCACCGGCGGCGGAGGCGGATGTGGTGGAGGCGGAGGAGACGGAATTGGCGGAGAAATAGGTGCGGGAGGTGATGGTGGAGATGAAATGAGGAGACGGAAATATCGGTGAAATAGTCGGAGGGAAAGGAGGCAAAGGAAAAGGTGGAAGCGGTGGAGATGTAGGAGGAGAGGCGACGAAGGTGAAGGTGATTGGGGCGGAGGTGATGGAGGCAGAGATGATGGAGGTGGCGGTGACGGAGGCGGCGGTGACGGAGGCGGCATTGACGGAGGCGGCGGTGACGGAGGCAGAGGCGACGGAGGCAGAGGCGTCGGTTTGAAGGTGGCGGAGAATTCCGAGGCGGAAGAGGAAGCTAAGTGATGACGAAGGCTGTGGAAACGTTCTGGAACTAGGCAACAGCAAAGGCGGCATCGAAGGTGACGGAGGCGGAGGCTGAGGAGAAAACGGAGGCGGTGATGGCAATGGTGGAAACGGTGGTAATGGGAGAGGAGGTGAATATGACTGATGGAGGTGGAGATAGTGACGATGGTAGCGGTGATGGCAGAGATGGAGACGGTGGTGATGGCACAGGAGGTGGAGATGACAGAGACGGAGGAGAAGGCGGAGATGGTGGCGCTGGTAGCAGTGACGGCACAGGTGGAAACTGTGGTGATGGAAGTGGAAGTGAAGATGGCAGATGGAGGCGAAGGCGCAAATAATGGCGATGGTAGGGGTGATGGAAGAGATGGAAACGGTGGTGGCGGAACAGGAGGTGGAGATGACAGACGGAGGCGATGGCAGAGATGATGGCGATGGTAGCGGTGATGGCACAGATGGAAACGGTGGTGACGAAAGAGGGGTGAAGATGACAGAAACGGAGGCGAAGGCGGAGATGGTAGCGGTGATGGAAGAAATGGAAACGGTGCTGACGGTATAGGGGTGGAGATGACGGAGACGGAGGCGAAAGCGGAGATGGCGGAGATGGTGGTGACGGCGATGGAAACGGAGGTGACGGTGGAGATGGAATTGGCGGAGGAAGACACGATGAAGATTGTGGCGGAGGGGGCGTGGAGGGCTGGTCCGGAGACGGAGCCTGCGAAGGCTATGAGGAGCGGAGGTGGAGGCGGCGGCGGCGGCCGCGTGCCCGCGCAGCTGGTGCGGGCGCCGCTTGCGCCGCGCCGGTGCGGGCGGCCGCGACATCTCCTCGCTTCAGCTGCTGTTTGCGACGCGGTGCGGCGTGGAGGGGCGGGGCGGGGCGCGGCGCCAACGGGTTGGCCGTGGCCCTGCGGCGCGGCGAAAGGCGCCCACTCTGCCGGCGCCCGCGTCCGCCCGCGCGCCTGCACGCCCGCTCGCGCAGTGGGCCCGCGGCGAACGCAGCGCGCCAACCAATGCCATTCGACTAATTGATTGATGTTTCCCGGTAAGTCTACTCCTATGGTGATTTGTCCCGTTAGAGTAGTAAATGTTTTTAATGTCTAGATAGAAAGGTAGATGCTAACCAATGCCACTCAACTGATTGATGTTTCCCTACAAGTCTACTGCTATGGTCATTTGTCCCGTTAGTGCAGTAACTGTTTTTAATGTCTGGATAGATAGGTAGATACTAACCAATGCCACTCAACTGATTGACTGATGTTTCCCGACGAGTCTACTGCTATGGTCATTTGTCCCGTTAGTGTAGTAAATGTTTTTATCTCGGGATAGATAGGTAGATTTATTGATTAGTGATTCCAGACGCGTCAACTGTTAATGTCATTTTTCCTGTAAGTGTAGTGCTAGTTTTCTTTTCGGGAGCTGACACGATATTCCCCCGCCGGAGGGTACGATCCGGCCTACCGACCTACCGGTTGGCTTGCGGGAAATTCCCCAATCAGGTATCTCCTCATTGGCAGGCATCGCCTCATCCGGGACAAGCCCTCAGCTCCCGACTAGTCTCCCGGCATGTGTGGTAGTGTTGTACATGTAAGTGTGTGTGTTTGTAAGGGGAGAGGATAGGACAAGGAAGAGGTAGGAAAGAACGCGCGTGGTTCGTCGCCCGTTTGCTCGGGTACATTCACTTTGAACTGATCGGAGAACCTATGGAAAACTACCGATCAATGCAGCCAGTTTCCAGAATTCTCCGGCAGACAGTCGCTGAGTAATTCGATGAGAGACTGCCCAATAACACTTTCGCAAATTGTAACTTATTTTTAGCCAATTTGTCTCTTATGAGCAACATGAAACAATTACAACCCCCCTCAGATACATGATCTATTTCAATCGCCTTTTGTTCTATATTGAAATTAACATCGGAAAACATTACCGAAATTTTATTCATTTATAACAACAATTCAATGGTATTTCATCTCATTGTCATCTATTATTCAAAATTAACAAATATTTCGCATATTGGTATTCCGATAAAATATTACAACTGATCCTGGGAGGTCTGCAAAATGTATTAAATAGTGTCCTCCTTTCGTTCATTCCGAACCACTGTGCGGCGCCGCGCGCTCACCGTCAGCCCATGAGCCGGCGCTTTCTTCGCGACGAACGCGTTGCGCGATCGCCCAAAAGGATTGGACCATTGTGTTGCGCGGTTTCTGAATCCCAGATAATGCGCAGAAGCCCGGGTTTAGGTCATAGGGTTCCGTGTATTGTGCCACCTATTGACGGCGCTCGAGTTTTCTTCGCGTAAACGTCGCGGTGGCGGGTGGCACGGCGAACGGAAGGAGCCGGGGGGTGGGGGAGAGGGTGACCCAGGGAGGATGTAACCCTTGCGAAGGGCCGTCGGCATCTGGCGCGGCAAACAAGCGGAGAGGATGGAGGGTGGGAGGGGGCAATGGGAGGGGCACGTGCGTGACTACCAGCTACATTCACTCGCCCTCCATCGACTCGATGATCGATAGACGCGCTAAGGAGCTGTTTTCGAGTCGGAGGCGATGCCTCGTGCCGCTACTGCCGCATGTTCCTTGCAGATATATTCTCCGCAGCCGCCGGTCCAGCCGTTGCCGCCAGACTCGTCTTCGCCGCCGCTTCCACACCTGCGCCAATTCTAGCTCATATCTCAGCCTCTCTTCTCAGTTTCTGTTATCTTTGCCATCTGCTTTAAGGTGCTTCTCTACGTTAAGCAGTGGCGTTACTAATGCCTCTCACTCACGCCTTTTTCAGGATAATAAATTATTTTATGCTTCATAATATATATGATCCCCCAACACATTAATGCAGTTTCTAGAATTCTGTCTGAATTTCTGCTCAACTTTTTTCCTGTAGTATAGTTTTTCTCTTCATAGTTCTACTTTTCCTTATCAGCATGTACTTTTTTACATTTTTCTCCAATCGATTATTCATATATCAAAGGTATTTTTAATGAATCTTCTAAAACCTCGTTTACTTTTTCTTACCCGTCCATCTGTATACTTTCACTCTTATTATTAAACCTGATCATCCCCGCCTACTTCTTCACACAGTCGATCTCTTTCACATCAGCCCTTATCTATCGTTATTCCCTCGATCTCCTGTTAATGGGCCCCTTGTAACGCTTCTCCTCCCCGCCGCTTGCACAGCCTCGTTCCCGTCACTCTCCGTCATCGGCACTGCCCCCGACACCACCGCCTCCGCCGCCATCACCTGCGCTGCCACCGTATCCGCTGGCTTAACCGCCGCCACTGCTGTGATTACCACCTCCGCCGCCGCCTTCCACCTCCACTCTCACCTCTACCTCCACTACCACCACCACAATCACCAACACCACCAACAACTGCAACCAGAAGTACATCATCACCACTATCAACAACACCTCCACCTTCACCACTGCCGCGGTCACCGCTACCGCTACCACCACCATCACCACCACCACCGTCACAGCCGCCACCGCCGCCACCGTCTTAGTCGCCGTCTCCTTTACCGCCCTCACCTCCATTTCTACTCCGTTCTCCACCAACGCCTCCGCCTCATTCTCCATTCCTACTCCATTCTCCACCTTCACCAACGCCTCCATCTCCATTCTCCACCTCATTCTCCATTCCCACTCCATTCTCCTCCTTCATCAACGCCTCCACCTCATTCTCCATTCTCCACCTCCACCAACGCCTCCACCTCATTCTCCATTCATATTCCATTCTCCACCTTCACCGACGCCTCTACCACATTCTCCATTCCTACTCCATTCTCCACTTCCACCTGTGTCCGCCGCCGCCCCCACCTCCGCCGCTTGGGGTCCGGCTCCCGACGCACCGCCGAGATTGACGGCCGCAGCGGTGGCGGCGTCGGCGGCGAAGCGGCGACGAGCAAGCGATGGCCCGGAGGGGAGGGGAATGTCAGCCCGGTGGACCAGAGATTATCAGCTGCCGAGGTTGGAGCTGCGGCGGCGCCCGCCCGCCCGGGCCAGCGAGCGAGCGGGCGGGCGCATGTGGGTCAGTAGCTCAGGTCCGCACACGCCGCCGCATCTGCCGCCGCCGCCACGCCCCTGCGCCGGCAGATGGGGCCCACGGGACAAACACACATTCACCGGGCTTGGGTTACGCGCTCACCGCACGCGCCGCCCCCACCGCGCCGCCGTCTTTTACTGCCTGCGCTAACACAACCCCCACCGCCGCTGCCGACATCCTCTGCTTTGCAAACTTCGGCGGCCTCGGGCCAAGGGCGTCGTCAGGAAATTTTGAGGAGGGACATTAAAAAAATAAAAATTGACAACTCCTTAAATTTGTGTCTATGGTAATAATTGTTACTGCATGCATTACCATATTAGTAAATTGCTTACATTAATTTTAATGTGTTTTTATTTATATGCAATTTAAAAATAAACATCATCAGCTTACTTAACGTTTTGCACCTTAATGATGTAACACTACCATCTCCTATGATCTCACCTTACTTAACAAATCCCCAATAGCTGAAGGATGGTCTCAATCCGCACAATCTCGCACCTTTAAACTAGCAATTTTATTCAATTCATCCTATCCCGTAATCTTGAAATCAATAATTGTGCACTTTTCTTTAGCAACAATGTATTTATTGGCCCCTTTTTAGTCCTCTCCGTCCCCCTGTACACCACTTTCGGTGAAATAGAAACATTTAAACCTTATTTTCATAAATCTTTCTACTAGTATTTCAAAAAGTTTCGAATTAAATTCCGAAGCCACATTTCAAAAATTTTAGTTTAAAAATACATTAATCGTAAGTGTGATATTATGACTCCAAAAATAATGCAATTTTCAAGCTATTTGCAATAATTATAATGTACTTATATCAACATATCTTATCAACAAACAATATCAACAGATTTTATACAAATATTGAATATTTTTTTTAAAATTCTGTATCTTTTATTGCGGAGGGGCGGGTGAGAATGGTCCTCACGGCTTCTGGAGGAGCACCTGTCTCAAGGTAGCGTTCATGTCTTCCAAACTCTTGTTGTACGTGTTTAACTCTGGTGGAGAAAATTTTTTTCGTTCATTTCTAAATCGCAGAGACGTGGATTATAGGTTTGCGCGGGATAGTTGGAGTTCTGTTGCAATTCATCTGATTACATTCAAAGCGGCCTAAGTGACCCAGGGCATTAACTGATGTCACTGCAGCATTTCTAAACGGGAGGTTTTTAGGATTCGAGTCACGGCGGAGACAGAGTATTCGACACTAACTACAGAACTAGATCGAATTCGACCGCTGTTTGTAGGAGAATTCTAGCGGCCGACTGCTCTGATCAGTAGTTTTCCGTGGTTTCTCAAATCAACAACTGGCGAATGCCGGACCAGTATTTTAATAATCGGGCTACGAACAGTACGTGATCTTTCCGTCCTCTTCCTTGACTTATTCTCACCCTCTTACTTACCCTTACACTTATACACTACCAGACATTCCTGGAGACCAGTCGGGAGCTTAGAGCTTGTCCCGGCTGTGGCGGTGCCTCGCTGGTGGTGGTACCTGGTTGAGGACAAAAACCCATAAGCCGATGTCGGCGCCGGATCTCGACATCCAGCGGGAGAAGATCGCCGACACCACGCGCGATGAAAACATGTACTACTCTTAAGGGACTAATGATCTTTGCAGTTACCGCGCCGATCATCACTAATCCATATTATTATATTCAAGCAATAAATTAGAATTCACTGAGAATTGGGACTTCCATTGCGAACTGTGACTTCACAAATTTATAATTCGAAGCAACGTTTGACATAGGATTCAACGTGAAGCTTTAAGGTGTCACTGGTTGAATGTGATCATATTCAAGTCAATTGATTATCATCGATCGAGAACTGGTTCTTGACGATGGCACATAATCGAACCCCAAATCCTATATCTTCTATGAAACATTGACACACGCCTTTATTGGAAACAACATATCGACATCAAATTTAACAAAGCCAAAAATAAATTACAGCAACTCAAACCTTTTATAAATAGAAACAGCCATCAGTCATACGACACTGCTCTGATATTATCCAAATCTATAGGTCAATTCATTTTAAGTGGTGCAGAATTTAATAAATTCGTCGCTGCGACCTTCTCGATAAAAAATTCATATTTTGTAGATAAATTTCCTTATGTTTTGACTGTTCAAAAACATTTTTAACTTTTTTATTGTAATTGGTTTACAAATGGCGACCATTTTTGTTTTACGCCGGGCGCAATTTTTTGCGTTTGTAAACTTTTACTGTTTTGTAAATTAATCAGCTCTGGGATGATCTACCATTCTAGAATAAAAAGCATTGGATTCAATATATTCTGGCCTACAAATCCAAATATTATTTACCTATCCTTTATGTTTCTGTTTGGAAAATATTTGCAACCAAATCTATGAAATGCGAATGACCGAAATTCGATTTAGAGAGAGTAATTTCTCAAAGAAGAAAAAGAATTGCAGCCTTTATTTTTTCTGCGCTTTTACACGAGCCTGTACAGTTACTTTTTGTAAAATATCATTGGCAAAAAAGAAACACTTAAAAATTACGTCCTCTTAAAAATTGGAATTTTGGATATTTTCCAAATTTTACACTGCAATATTTCTGTTGGGGGACCAAATAAAAATCTGAAAATGGCACAATCCTAAATCGCTATAATAATAATAATAATAATAATAATAATAATAATAATAATAATATAATAAAAAATTGGCTTTATTAGTGGCAAGGGTCAGGCCATTAGGCCTGCTCTTCCGCCTAACCACATGAAATATCTACATAATTCTTATCCTATGAAGATCGAGGAGGGCAGGAACTTTAGATTTACTTCTGAGAGAGTAAACTAGGGACCATCCCGGCATATGCCTTATGCGGTTGAGTAAACCGAGAAAACCTCAATCAGGATAACGGCTGAGGGCCGAAGGCTTTGACAAAAATTGAACAGATATTTTTTTTAGAAAAAGTGCAATTTTTTCCATAAATTTTCTTCTGTTTTGGACGCAAAACGTTCAGTAAACGTGGTGGTAGTCCCATTTGCGACGAATTTACTTTCAAAAAATGCTAGAAGTTAACATTGAAAAACTATAATATTAAAGATAGTGATTTTCCTCTTAGAAAGTAATGTGTTTTTTAAAAAAATAGATCTTAAGAAAGGTCACGTGCAATGTTTTGAAAATAATTTTTTTTCTTCAATCCTGCTTGAAATTAATGCTATTTATTAAAAAAAACATTTTCTCAAAAACCACTCCAGATTTTTAATTTTTTTCTGTTACAATATGGGAAGCTTAAAAGGGTGCCGCAGGTCTAATTTTCTTTGAAGAATGAATCTTCGAAAATTGCAAAAGTTAAAAATAATGCGAGGAAGTATGTGCTGTATCACCACTAGATTCAGTAGGGGAAACCGGGCCTAGTTGGCAGAAGGGGTTAATTGGCAATCAGGTTCCCTCATCGAATGCATAGTTTCCATAATCCTTGAGCTAGTGTCATATGTATCTATAGGACATAAGGAACGTTCCACAGAAGTCTCAAGCTCTCAGTGCAAAATTCGATGCCGAACGGTGACGATCAATGAGCAGCGAAGGAAATCTCAAGCTCTCAGTGCTATGATCCCTACACTGAGGTAAATATTACTTGAATTTTGAAAAAAACTCGCTCCGATGCAATAACATCTATTTCCAAGGATAAATCAGCAATAAATTTTGAGCTCTTATCCATGAAGTCAAGGAATAATACTCTCTGACGCGACAACATGGAAACGATAATTTGAATAACTATAATTCCCACTGAATTTTAGAAGACGTGCACAGATAATGAAGTTACATTTATGTCCAGAAGCAACACAAGGGGCCATCTCAGCATTTGCTCAATGGATCAGGGAAACTGGACGAAAAATCTGATCGAGATGGAAGTCATTGACCCAGAAGCTGCAATACAATACTTTTTACATATTGTTTAGAATTATACTGTCCAATTGTAAATAATACATTATATATCACTGTTAAAATTAATGTTACTTCCTTAGTGATGCTCAGTATAGTCTCTAACTGTATAGAAACAGTTATGCAGATTTACTTTGAATTTAAACTTTTCTATCGAATTTAATCGTTTAATGTCATTTGGCAAAGTGTTGTAAAATAATATACATGTATTTTATGTGAATTTTTTGTAATGAGCTGTTGAGACTGTCACCTGATGAATATCCTTTCTACGTTGTGTTATAGTAATAGACATCGGCATTTTCTGAAAATATATTCCCGCCCTTAAGCAAGTCATTTTTGACAAAAACCACTGATTCGTAAATAAACAGGCAAGGTAATGGTAAAATTCCTAGATTAATGAAGAGAGGATTACATTAATCACGTGGGTGGGATTTGGTTATTATTCGTACAATTCTGTTTTGTAATCTAAATTTCTGGGAGCTATAAGATGTATTTCCCCAGAATATTATGCCATATCTCGGGCAGGAATGAACATGCGCGAAATATACACAACGAGCAGTATGAAGGCTGACTGAATTTGCAAGAATTCTGAACGCGTAGCGTAATGAGCTTAATTTTGTGTTCAATTCATTTAAATGGACGTTCCATTTAAGGTTTGACTGAATTGAGAGATCTAAAATTTTGTTGCCTTAACATCAGTCAATGGTACACCGTTCATTTTCAATGGAGCACAGAATTGTTTATTTGAAATGGAAAACTGCATTAAAACAGTTTTCTTTTCCTTTGCTATTAATTTATTATTTCGGAACCAATTTCAAAATCTGGTATTGTACTATTTACGGTTTCTTTATTGCAAAGTATGTTCGTATCATCCGCAAAGACAACCGTTTTTCCGTTTCCAATCGTCGAGGGCATATCGTTTACGTAAAGTAGGAACAGAATAGGGCCTAAAATTGATCCTTGAGGAACTCCACGTGCAATGGGCAAAGAGTCGGAAAGGTGCGTACATAATGTTCCATCATTCCAGTAAGGTATTTCCACTCTCTGAGATCGTTGTTTAAGGTACGATCATAACCAATCTAGAGCGATACCACGGATTTCAAATGAAGGTAATTTTGAAAGTAAAATGTCAAGATCAATGATGTCAAAAGCTTTTGAGGGATCTAAAAATAATCCAATAGGTACTTCGTTTTGGTCCAATGATGAGGCAACATCTTTAAGAAAGGAAAATATAGCTGTTTCCGTAGATTTTTATTTTCTAAATCCATGTTGGCACATTGAATTTAATTTTTGTTGCCTTTTTTGAAGAGCGGCTTAATCTTAGCAGTTTTGAAAATATCTGGAAACATACAGGTCTTTAACAAAGAATCCGGGAATTTATCTAAACCGGCTGAATATTTATTTTTTAGTTTACCGATTAATTTGAGAATTTCATGGGAAGAAGTTTCGGAAACTTACTTTTACCCACTTCTTAAAACGTTTGCGGGGGACTCACTTTAGGAAACCTTTTTTAAAATATTCACAAAAAGTCATCTTTATGAAAACAATAGTTTATTCTTAAACTACTTGACTAATAATTTTAAGTAGAATATAACATTTCTATAACTAAGTAAGGTATGCGTTGCAAATATTTTGATTAAATTTAGCCAAAAATGGGATTAAAAAATATTCAAAATCAAAATGGGTTCCCACGTTTGGGTACTTTCCTCTACTACTAAAACTCTAACGTATATCAGCATTACCGAAAATTGATTCCAAACTGCATCCACAACCATTGAAATGATTGAAAAATACATCAATTTTCTGGAAGCCACTCTTAAATCGAGTGAGTCCAGACACTTTAGACGTTCGGTTTGCCGAACCGCTGGTCAGTGAGGCGTACTTTCACGAGCGGTTTTAAGTCCGTCACTATTACCTAGAGTGTCTGTTAAATTCATTTTCGTTCAGATCGTGAGGAATTTCTCACACGTAAGTGGATGTGTACCGGGGTAGATGAATAGTTTAGCCAACAAAGAATTTCTTGCTTTAGAAACTCCAATAAGAAAAATGTTATGGGATAGGTCACGGCATTTCAATTTCTCTTTATTTTGATTCGGCATCAGAGTATGCCACAGCATTGGTAAATTATTAATTGAAATTTCAGTAATACACAACTCTGTCAATTTACTTCTCAGATGAAACAGTTTGTGACTTTCTCTTTTTGCATCCATATTGTGATGGGCGAAAACTTTCATAAGAATTCTCTAAGCACCGATTTTAGAATTGATTTATTTGGTTAACTGGATTATCGATTCTCTTTGTGACGTGCACGAAATTGCACATTTTTGTGTCCCGCAATATTTCATTTCACCATTAGCTTACTTTCACTATCATATATCCTTCACTTTCTTCCCACCTATTGACTATTATCTTGCGTATCAAAAGCTTCTTAAATAATTCCTTGCCGGGTGAATGCTGGTGTATTGCTAGAGAAATGGGCCACGGGGCGTGTCGTCCTCTTTCCACCTGGCTTGGGTTACGCACCCGCTGCACGCGCTACCGCAGCCTCCTGCCACGCACCGTCTCCACGCGCCACCCCCACGCACTCCCGCACATCCTCCTCCTCCTCCTCGCGCGTCTGCCAGAATCTACCGTTCGTTGTCCGCCTTGGGTACGATTTCTGCGAGGGTATCCCCTTGCAACCGCCCCCATTGCTGCCCCGCCGGCGAAGCGTGCCTTGTGCAATTTAAAGCGTTCCCGCTATTAGTTCGGGCTTCTTTTGTGGCGGCTTCGCTCCGATCGAAGGCACGATAGAGATGGCTAAACAGGCCAAATGAAGGGTGTACGGGGTTTTGCGGAGTAATGCAGCGTAACCGAGATAGAGCGGAGTTTCCTTCTCGTAATTGGTCGGGGTGTTAACCGTATTGGGTTAACCAGAAGTTGCTGTTCGTGTTTGGGAATTTGTCTTGCGGATGTGATATTGAAAGTAATTTGTAAATACGGCTATAATACTTTTCGTAATACTGTGTTATTACAGTATGGAATTAATGCAACCAAACAGAGGAGCGATAAATCACTTTTAGGCGGCGCTGGCATCTGTTACGGATTTATCAGTTCACGCTGTAAGAACAATCAAAACAAAGTAATAGTAGTTTAAGATGGCGAATGCACACACTTATTCCAAAAAATGGTATTTCTTATCTACATGGTTTTCTTTCTTGTAAGAAGATGGTACTACGAACAGTATTGAACGACACTCGTCCGATAACTAATAACACACTCAATTATTTACTGTTTAATGGCTTAATGACGTTAATAAATATTAAAAAAATTCTGTGCTAAGAATAAAATCTAAATATTATTTTTCCAGAGATGTGTAACAGATGTTATTTTCTTTAATGGTAACAATGTTCTAGTTTCGCAGTTAACTTACAGTACAATTTTGAATTAATTAAAAATAATTGTGAACTATAAATTGAAAAAACGTTCGGAAGGTTTGCACAAAAGTTCCTTGGAATCTGAAACGCCTTTTATACCAGATTAGTGAATAAAGTGACTACCTCGAGTATTATGTAAACGTTTCAAGATATTGAGATGAAATGTTTATCAAAAGATTCAGGACATAAAGCTCCATCAATTGTCGTTATTAGCTTTTTAATAACATTTTTTAAATTTTAATCGGACTATCTTAGTTCAGAAATTGTAACACTATATTTTTAACATGACTGGATAGGTCTTGCCAAGGCAAATTGAGCAATGCAACATAATTTGATATTTGATGAATAATTGTAAACATTTATGAATTTTAAAATCCGACATTTTTGAAAGTTTCAAAGTTCGCCGTTCACCGCACTCACAGAATTGCGGATTAAGGTGTTGTGCAAATTTAGCCTAAGTAATGTTTTTTTAATTAATATTTATATAATTTTGAGTATTCATGTTTAGTTTGGGGATAATATTCTAAAGATTGATTGATTCTAAAGCTTTTGCACATTTCGTGAGACGAAGGCTACTATCATTTTACGAGTGACACACATTTCAAGTGAGTAGGTGAAAGCACAGCTTGGGTGTTTTATTTTATTGTAGTAACATATGATTGGCGTCTACCTTTCCCCATGCTCAAAGGTGAGGTCTATGCCAAAAGATTTAACGTTTGCCATCAGTGGGAAAGGCTGGGTCAATACCGTAGATTTATGATATACTAAAGTACTCACTTCACACTGATAATGATTACAATGTGCAATTATTGTCTATATGAGTTAAAACACTCTACATAAAAATAACACGTGATGGCGAATTGGTCATATTTATGTTCTTACATCTTTCAAATTTAATGGCTAGTCGAAGAGTAGAACCAATGAATTGAGTTGCGCCATTTAAAACGAAGGCTCTTAACATTCCTATGCCATCTTGCATGCATTTATGTCACTGCTTATCGCTATATTACGAAATTATCTGATGTCCATTTGGCTCCTTGAAAGGAGTTGCCCACTTCGCATCAGATGAAGGACGATGACTTCCAATATAAATGATGCCAGTGTTAGTATGGAATTAAACAGAAGTGCAAATTTTAGAGTAAGCATTCCATCGATCTATTTGATCGCAAGAATTTCCAAGAGGAAATGTGAAAATATTTAGACAGATATTTATTTAGTCAAAAAACAGTAAAATCTGTATGTGACGTATGGGGCAGAAAATTACTTTCTAACCTCGAGAAGAAACTCAATACACTAATAATAACCGCTATTTCATATAAACTGTTTCAACTGGAACCATTTTTAGACTTCAGGTGTCCAACGCGCAAACACAGAAGTTAGAGATGATTACACGAATCATAGAGATGATTACAAAAAAAAGAAATATTTTTATATGATGTTTTTCATATGCACTGAAATTTCAGTGCATGCAGTTTTGGAACCTAACAAAATCGTCAAGACAAAGAAAATTCTATGTTTACAGGCCCCTGGGCAAAGTCCGGAAAAGCTGTCCATCATTCAAAACACTGCTGGGGCTACAACAGCACATATTTTCTCTCATTATTTTTAACTTTTGCCATTTTCGACATTTCATATATTTCAATTAAAATTAGACCTGCGCCATTTTTAAGTGTTCTGTGCTCTTTCCGAAAAAAATAAGGAAAACATTTGGAGGCTTTTTGATAACATATTTTTAGTATTAACTTCAAACAAATTTCAAAGAATACAGCTCGTTTTTTTTTCTTCAGGAATTTGAGCATGACCTTGTTTAAAGATACACTAAGAGAAAGTAAAAAAGCGTTATTTTGGGAATTTCCATCTTGGAGTTCATTAAATTAATGTTCGAAGTGTGGCATTTCTCAGTTAAAAAAGACATTACCCATTCCCCACACCCATGCATGAATTCAAAAGAAATGAACATAAGATTAACGACCGAGCGAAAGGAAAGCAACGAAAGAATGGTTTATTTTATTATTTTCGTCAAAGAAGACTAAAAAAAAATGATTGAGACTTGCATGAGAAAAGTATTATCTGCGCAGGTTTTATTGAGCTCCAGAATCTCTTCCCCACCCTTTTTTACTCATAGTTGAATGATGAATACGAAACAAGAAATAAAGTTTAGCAACATTTGGAAACTAGATATATTTGCTCCTGAGTTATGAAAAACCTATTTGTATCAGCATACAAACTAGATTCTAGCTTTTATATTATTGCTTTAAGGAGAAATTATTGTAATTGTTTGCCTGAAATCGGCAATTTTTTGACAGAAAAACTCTCATTACCAGACTGTGATAACACAAAAATGGAGAAATCATGTTCCTATGTAGAGTGAATTTCTTTTCTGACACTGTGTAGTGAGAATCCATGTTTTGTATGTACTTTATTCCGAAATATCGATTGACGGCAAAAGGTCCGCATATCTCTGTTCAACACTGGCGCATAAACTATTCAAGACGTTTTTCTCCAAAATTACTATACCCAATCAATCCGAAAAATCTTAATGAACTGCAAGTCTGAGGGACATTTCCATTATTGCAGGCACTTTACACTTTTTCTCACTCTATCAATGAAACTAAACGGAAAACCGGATAGATGCGGATTTTTGACGTAAAACCTGAACTACGTACATGTGACATGTGTATTTAGCTTTTTTAATTATACCGAAAAAATTGATAGCCAATGCATTATATAAGGTCAAAGCAGTAAATATTATTTTTCTTTTTGATGATCAGTATAGTCTCTAATTGTATAGAATTAAACTATACTTGCAATTCAGCAGAAAATATTTTAATTTTTACTTGTAAATATGTATTTCAATTTTAATCATTTAATGTCATCTGGCAATATATTGTATATTGACGTATCATTCATAACATATTGGTAACTAAATTATTTAATATTTATAATAACACAATGTCTCTAGATAGAGAAAATTTCAAATTCCGCAGTGATCAGCAACGAAATATATAAGGATGTAACCTGTAATATTATTTAATAAATTAATTAAAAAACACCTGCGAAAAATTGCGAATGTATAATTTCTGTAGTAATTTATTTAGTGATGTCTCTTACTTGATTCAAGTAGAGGTGTCATTTTTGGGTCAATTTGTCCCCGTGCCAACGGATAGTGCGGTGGATTGCACATCCCGCGCGAAATTCATGGTTCAGCGGGACCAACCACATTGATTTAATAAACAAGCTTGCTCGTGGCACATAGTGAAGGCGCTAGCCTTTCGCTATTGAGGTCCGAATTCGATTCCCGTTGAATGTCATGTGAAATTTGTTCCAACAAAACGAGTTTGGCTGCTTCACAAGGGCTAGTCCAACCCCTGTGAAGTGTTCCCTATCCTTATTCCTTCCCAATTCTGGCCGCTGGGTAGTGACGCAGGAGCGCGTAGCAGGAGGCGCGTACGCGGAGATGCTACCTGGCGGTCCTCTTGACAACTGACTGCGACGTGACATGACAAATAAAAAAATAAAAAAAGTTAATAGAGGATTACTCCCCAGCGCACGAACCTTAATGAAGGATTACTCACCAGTGCAAGGCGCTCAACGCCCCTTAAGCGGCTTGGAGACGCGTTGCGTCGAATTGTAGACGCAACAAATTAAATAAATTTGGAGAATATTGCTTAAAAACAGCTTGTTGAGGCTGCGAAATATTTTGAAGAGATTGTTTTGAAGAGATTGAGTCAAGGAAACTCCTTATCGTCTTTTCGTGCAGTCCTGTCGTGAGGGGAGAGACTCGACAATATCTAGACTATTAGCACTCCTCGGCATTAGAATCATTAAGTATTGAAGAAATTGTCAGTGTTACCTGTCTGGGCAAAAATAAAATCATTTCCTTCTGTTTTTTCTCGGAATTCGTGCGTGTGAGCTAAGTTTGCGTGTCAACCATTCTGCTTTGTGAATAGTAGAGATCTCGCATCGTAACACCAACCTCGCGCAATGGAATTAACTCTTAGTGTACTCCACACATACGCGTGCATTACCAGCTTTTTACACGAGCGAGGCGAGTCGCCACGAAACTGCTCAGCTTCCCTGATTTTCACTGTGACTTTGTCGCGTTTTAATTAGAAAAGAGTTGAATTCTAAGAAGTTTTCCACAATGAACTGGCGCTGTGGGACTGGTCCGTGGCGCGCTCTCACGATCTTCTTTGGAAGCAGTCCAAACAGTTGAAACACGAGAAATAAAGTTATTTTCTCCCCGCAAGGTAGCCGGCGGTTTTGAGAGAAAAATTAACAAAGTTGAACGCGCGACGTTTGAAATATATATCCTTTGCTGTGCCGAGACAGTTCGTAAATTTAGGGAATTGTGACCCTGAGTCTGCATGCCAATTTCACTGCACATCTTATTACAAAAATTAGTTTTACGAAAGAGAATACTTTCTGCATTATTGACGGGTCGACACATGTCAGCATAGGCGCAAGAATCGGCCAAATAGTTGACGAAACATATCGACAAGATTACCAGTGAAACTATTGTAAAGTGAAAATAATGGAGTATATGGTTTGGTGATTATTCATCTCTTCATATTCAAGAAAAAATCCTCAGAAAAAACTAAGAATCTTACTAACAGAAACATTATGATTTCTTTTCTTTTAATTTAAGTAGTATGTGACTTAGTGTAGGGATCACAGAATTTTGAAAATGTGCACACAATTCATTTTTCCCCATAGCACGTCATACGCAGTTTGAACTGTTTTTTGACGTAAAATAAATAAAATAAAATAAATAAAAATATTTTCACCAAATAGTGTTAGCATTCCATCTGGAGAATCTTCAGACTTGTGTTGCATGTGATTCTGAAGTATACGATGTCCTTACATTTTTTTATACTTATATTTTAGTTCATAACATTTTTTGTGTAATCTCTATTTAAACATTCATTTAATATTTTCTTAAACTCCTAATCCAATACGTGTCCTAACCTAACCCAGTTTCCACATTTAATATTTTTATTTGTTTTTTAATTTGTGGCGCTTTATACTCGATTTAGCTTATTAAAAAAGTTTCAGTCGGAATCAGCAACATCAAAAACCCACTTATACTTAGTTTCATAAAAAAATGAATCATGACCAGTTTTTGGAAGTTTTGGCCCCCTGGTGAACAATGAATGGTTATTTTTATTCTAAATAAAATAACCATTCATTGTTGTCAGTTCACTTGAGTCACTTCTATTAGAATATTTGTCGGAAGGCAGACCTACATTTCATTATTGCGAAAACTCTGCACGAATATTTTATGTATAAAATGTTCTCGAACTAAGAAGAGAGAAGTTGAACTGTTGCTTCGGCTAGCGCGCAAACTTTCTTGCTTCTGCAATAGGTCCACTGGTAGACAGCAATGAAAGACAGTATCATATACTCGTACTATCTTTCATTTCCTGTACTATATGTTTAAATGTCGCAAACTTCTTCTTGAATTTCAGCTTGGTCCGTCTTGGCATGGCCCGTTCAAAACCGTGAATGATAAACTCGAGGAATCTGAACATATCGTGCTGAGCTGGGCAGTAATTCAGAGTATTAAGAAAATATGGCCCGACCTGGATGGCCGAGGTCACTAAGAGCGTGTACCGACTCATCGCTTCAGTCCGCAGGGTCGCTGGTTCGAGACCCACCTTTGGCATGATTGTTTGTGCCTTGTCTCTCATGTTTGTGTTGTCGCGAGGGCCTTCTGCTGACACCAGATCAGAAGATACAGCAAGTATATTGGTGTCTAGTGCATCATTGGATGTGCATCCCTACGTGATGTAAAGGTAGCCGGCTGTCTGCTGGGTAAAAACCCTAACAAAATCAACAAGAAAAAAACGCGTGACTAGTTAATGCTTAGTTAACTTCAAGATATGTACTTTTAGTACAAGCGTTTCATGTTTCATTATCTCCATGTTCATTGCCATCATATTTTGTAGTAGCACTCGCACATTTCACTTTTATGTGTCTCCGCCAATATTTAAATAATGGGACATATTTATAACGAACCCTTTAAAATTTTAACATACACCACTGACATGATGTTTCTGATTTCAGATTGTGAATTTGAAAACATCCTAGAACCCGTTTCCTCGTACTTAACTTCAGACAACTTCCACCCGGACTGAGAAGGATACGTATATAATTAGTCGGATTCATGGTTTTGTAATGAAATAGGCGATGTAGACAATCTAGTGAACGAGGAATGTACGTTTGGCACTTCATCGTGTTTGCTCATGAGAAGGCGGTGCAATAGAATTGAAAAACGATTTTTTGGGCGTGGCTTGTGCAGCGGTTCCTGCGCATTTGTTTCAGTACCAACACTAAAAAGGTAATGGGCCTCAATACAATATGTCATATACGGCTCTGAACAAATTCGGCTTCATATTTACCATTATATACAACAGCAAAATGAGTGGGAACAACGCGTTGTAATTTATAGTGCAGGGAGATACAGCTATGCAAAGTGCGGGAATGGAAAATTAGATTTGCACGCTCATCTTGTGTGACGCCGGTGGAGTCGTTGATCTGATAAGGGTCCATTTGGGCCACATGTGGATTGGGCGCAATTGGCATAACCTGTTTGGAGGTGACCGAGAACAGCGCTTTCGTTTGGTTACGGTGTTGCATAGACCGGGATCAAAACGCATCATTCATGAACAAGACCTACATCAACGGATCAGTGTGAGGCAAGCTTCAGCAATAGCTTGACGAAAATGTGATCAATGAAGTTGGTCAAGGGGTCATTCTTGTCTCCTTTGAATTACGAGTATTTTTTTATGAAAACAGGACATGCAGAAGCAATGTTCAATTACCATGTTTCAGATTCTTGTCATTTTAGTCCTCGAATTTTTTGCCTTTTTCCTGCATTCCTCGAGATTTTTAGTCCCAAGCTTGACTATTTGTCATGCCTTATTCTCGTTTGATGTTCGACATTTTGAGCATGGTAAGCATATCTCAATAATGATAATGGTTTTTCAGAGTTTACAGAGCCTATTAAAATTATAGTATTCGTTAATATTTAGCCGACATAATGGAGAATAGATGCATTTGCGTACAACACCTGCATAAATACATGACAGGAAGTGTTTCACTTTTCTTGCTAATAAAAACCTACTACACAGTGAGGATTTAACCGGTGAGTTGAAGGAGAAAAATAGTTTCCCTCAGCTCGTTCATTTTCCAAGAGAACATTCCGAGTAACACGGTTGTCACGAGGTAGTTTCTCAGGTTACCACCGCAGAAGAATGATGGTGAAGAGACAAACTTCGCAAATTTCAGCCTTTCGCCCTGTGTAGCTGTGTTGCAACGTATGAGAGCAGTGGTGTCGCTAGAAGAGCCACAAGAGCTGGTACCACTAGGACCAAAATTGGGCGCCTCCCCAAATTCAACACAAAAAATTTAGATTAGAATAGACTCTCTCTATTTGTGTGTTAGATTCGAAAATATGCTAATCTAGTCTATGCTATGTCAAATTTATTTTTTAATTATAATTATTTGATGATTACGAAAAATGTGACGGAATTAGGAGAATAAATTTATTATTCAAATTTTAATTCAGTTAAAAGTGTGGCACTCAGTATCGTGATTATAACATCATATCATTAGGGGAAAAATTTATAAATTATAAAATTATCTTTGAAATGTACGTATAATTTCTAATTAAAACTTTCGAATTATATGCATTTAAATACAATTTTTCAGTTGGTATCACCCTCTGTGGACTGCCCTCCACTGCCACATCTAAATACGCACAACCGAATGACTCCACAGTCTGAACAACGAAGTTTACTTTTCTGAAACTCACATTTTATCCGTCTCAATTAAACCTAAAATAAAAATTAATGTAGTATAAACACCATCTCTAAAGGCACAAGTGTGACCTGAAAACCGGTGACCTGCATTTAAAATATATTTTACTGAGTAGTGACGTGCAGCAGCAGAAAAGCTACTCAGCAAAACCACACAAAATGGTTTTCAAAAAGTAGCAGACTGATCAAGAACAACAAATAAAATACTCTTGTTACTTGAATAAACTAAATATTTTAAACAAAACAGTTTTGACAAATACTTCAGTAACATAGTATAGTATTTATGCTGTACAGCAGTTCTTTACACACGAAGAATATAAAAAAATTATATTCCAGTAAAGCAACACGTCGATAACAAATATTTAATGAGGAGAAGCCACTTCCTTGGAGCCTCTTTGAAGCATGACGTCAGCGATGACGTAAGCAGTGATGCATTAAGTATACGAATTTAGTCGTTAATCTCAGGTTTGCGTTTTTCAGTCAAAATCGAAGCTGTTTAATTGTTTTGAATTTTTTGTCAGTCACTGGGTATCCAATAAAACCAGACATCTCTCATATAACCGCAGGATAAATAGTTTTCTTTCAGTTTCTGCACCGATTGGTACAGTAATGAAAATTAGTTGTTTTCTTTATTTCTCAATGTATAGAATGAGGACAGTGTTCCTCTTTGTATCCATCAGTTTCAACCCTACGTGATGTAGAAGCACTTATCTCGACTGTTCATACTGTTCTTCAACAAATGAATACACCAATCGCTTCAGAGTGTAATTTCTAAGTGATAATGTATTCGGTGAAATCGTTACATTCTTGTACGTTTATTTTTTTATTCACATCATGGTGTTCTTTTTACTTGAGATGTTACATCACATTATTTCCATTATTTATTGCTGATTTTACCGCTCGCGGTGAAGTTCTAGTATATCCCCTACTATACTTCAAACAAATAGACGCTTGTGGCGACGTATTCGCATATGCTACAACCTATCGCGGCTAACAAATGAGAATCATCATCGGAACGAAGCAGCGCAGTGTATCTCCGCGCCATATTAGCCAAAGCGACTGGAAAGTGCGCCCGTTCACGCGACGTGGTCATTCGCGGCTGATCATTCGCGCCGGGGGCCCCAGCAGGGCTTCGGCACCCGACACCACGCGGTCGCCGTCGCGATACAGGTTTAGTTTGTAGCTGGTGTCCAGATGGAGCAATTTCAGTTCTAACCCCCTCCCGTCTTTATTAATATTTAAAAAAATAAAAAAATATGTTTTCATAGTGGGAATACCGCTTTGGAGTGATTGTGTGAGCATTTACTCTTTCTCGACGTGTCCTCTTCTATGGTCATTAGTTCCTTAGTATAGAGCTTGTTATATCCCGAGAGGTGGCAGTTTCTCTAACCCACTGTCACATGAGATCTGGGACCGACCTAAACTTCACCTTGTGAAGTTTTCCCCCTACAGGAAGCAGCCGGGCACCCCCTCCCCAGTCGGGACAAACTCTAAGCTCCCGACTGGTCTCCTGAGCTGTGTGGTGGTGTAGTGCATGTCAATGTGTGTGTGCAACAGGAGAGTAGAGGATAAGATTGTACAAGGGGCGATCGCGCACGGCCCGTGGCCCATTTGTTAGGGTGCTGCCTAGGCATGTACCTCCTATCGATTGCAGATATCACGAGAAACTACCAATGAGAGTAGCCGGCCGCCAGAATGCTCCTCTAGACAGTGGCTGAATTAGCCCTAGCTTTCTAGCTAGTGTAGAAATCCGCCACTATAGAGACTTCTGCCCTAATACCTCCCTGTATTTTGAAATGTAATGTTCTGAATATTCGGTAATTCTTTCAAATACATTGAGTTAAGTTACAAAAATGCATTGAATTGAAATATGAAAGCCATGCCCACAACCCCTCACATCCGCCACTGGTTTTAGCTAGGTCTCTAATGGCGACAGAGACGCGAAATCTGACACTCCTCTCCCCCACATATAGTTCTTCTTCTTCTAAACCTTATCCCAGTTAGATGGGATCGGCTTTTCGGATCTCCCACATACAGTCCTTACAGTTGACAAAACTAATGGCATATGTAAATTACGAAACTACAACACAACAAAGACATTTTTGAAGCGAACGAGAACAAAAGAACAATCGGAACGTGTACTTCCGTCACACAGTGCGATATGTCAGAGGGAACACGTTACAAAAAGGTTGCAGTTTTTCCAACCGATACTGTCTCTTTAAAAAAATTAATCCTTTTGAAATAAATATTTTTTAAAAATTTGTTGTCCTTAATTTTATCATTATCGACGCAACGCGTCTTTTCACCCCATGTCGAGCGCGTTGAGCGCGGAGTAATTCTCCATTAATCTCTCTCTATGTAAGCAGAGTATTGTAACATGCATTAATAATTTGTATGTGCGTTATTGCACAAAAATTAATTATTTTGGGATATTTGTGGAATTATTTATTATATATATTGTTGGAAAAGCTAATAATGCTCTATTCTGCTGGTACAACTAATCGATGGACGAACCATAGTTCCCAGTCGCGCTATAATAAGAGTTCACAGCACGCGCTGGGAAGTTGTTGATCGCCTTAGGACGTGCACAGAAGGAGCCCCTGCGAAGTACGACCACTGTCACTTTTCAAATTTTCCTTTCACTTTTTTATTACTACACATCTGAGATGCAAGGGTAATTGACACTCAAAAAGGAGTAATGGTAATGCACAATCAAGTGAAAGTGTCACAAAAGAATGGAGAAAAATTCAGTAGGAACACAAAATGAAGTTATGCATTTAACGCGTTTATTTTTTAGTTGTTTATTTAATAGGTAATTTTCCCAGACAAGTTAGATAACTTGATGCTATGTGCCAAAGGCCTTTAAGCCAGTACAATACTTACATCCTACCGCGTTCTACCCTTTCGAATTCTGGAATTCACCTCAAATGGTCTCTTTATCGCATCAAAGCCGCGGAAAACAAACCATAAGGTACGGCTGAGGAAAAAATCCTGAAGAGGAAAATCCCTGCCGTCAGAAGCCGAGTACGTGCTAATCTAACCGACTTTTTAAAACTATTCATTTATTTCCTGGCGTGGGCGTCACGCATTATCCTTCCAGTGTTCGGCCTCCTCGGCACCTGAAATAAAACAGGACCACAGAGGATCGTCCGCAGCAACACCTCGGCCCTTACATTTCCACTACCCACTTCCCTTTGCCCCCTAATGTGCTTATTACTTTAACAGTTTCATTTTATTTTATTTAATTGACTTATTTATGTACTTATTACTTAACAGTTGACTATGACTTATGACTTATTTTCATAACTGTTTACTAACTTAACATAAATTACTGATTAACTTAATTATTGTTTACTTATTGACTTATTTATTTATTTCTCACCAATCTAGTCTCCGCTCATACTAACCAGTGCTGTTTTCCCACTCCCTAATTTCAGTTTCCCTAATGGCCCGAACCTTTCCTAGAAATGTTCCTAATTCTTTCATTAATTTAGACCTTTTATCACCTAAAATGTTTTGGGCGAGCGTTACGTTCTTATTTTGGAAGTAATAATTTCCCATTCCCATCCATTTTCCTCTCCATGTTTCGGTCGCACAGCAAATGAAATGGATGTAGATCCAATCTTCCCTATCACCGCAAAGCACACAGATGCCATTACCACTCGAGTCCTTTAATCTACGTTGCACCCCCCCCCCGACCCTGAACCAAGCGTATACCCCTCTTGCGTCCTTTCAATGTGTGTACTCCCTTTCGCAACCCCGTGCCGGACTCGCGTGAATTTGTGCCACTAGCGAATGTTTTTCGGCCGTTGCTGCCAAAATCTCTAGCCTTTTAATATCCGCAAATCTATCGGAAATTAACCGTTTTATCTCACGTGTTCTCCTATCCCCCACTATCTCCGGAGGAACGTCTCCTAGACCTGCATGTTCTAGTAGCAGTTTAATTTTGTACAACCAGTAGCGTTGGTCGCTTCCCTGTAACTGCACTCTAAAGCACCTATGTACAGTATAAGTGTGTCAACCTGTTCACCTGCTAATTTAATTCGAAGTTTAATGGGTTTCATTTTAAAATATTTCCAAATTCCTACACTACCGACCTCTCTTAAGACTCCAGCATTTGCTGCGAATCTAGAGACTCCAAGAATGAATTTGAAATTTTCTGTTCCAATGCTTTCTAGTCGATCTATCCTATCCACTCCTCAGATTTCTGTCTCATAATTCATAGCTGGGAGAACTAGCGATTTAAGCATTGAATCGCACACCTTTGATCACACAACAAACTATTTCTTTGAGCCCAATTCTTCCTTTACTGGGCGCCGCCACTATCTGATTATTACATCCCCCATTCAAGGAAAATTTTGCACCAAGATTTGTACACGTTTTGACACGGTCGATCTCCTCCTGAGCGTAATACCATTTCTCTTTGTTACTCCAAATAAACCCATTCTTGTAGAAAACTACTTTCGTTTTTTGAATATTTACTTTTAGTCCCTATGTCTCACTATACCTTTTTAGGATATTTAAACTTTACTGTAAGCCCTCAATAGTCTCCGAACATAAAACTAAATCATCAGCAAATAGTTGTCCGGGAATTTTCAGGCCATCAATTTCCGGCGCAGCTGTATTCGCTTCTTGTACCCACTTCAATAAATCGTTTATTAACAATATAAACAATAGCGGTGAGAGAGGACAGCCCTGTCTTACTCCTACTGTGGATTTTATTTTTCGCGTTTATTAGGAACGTCCCGTTTAAGGTTGCAGTTCCAGTAGCGTTTGCCTAATGGCACACATACTTTTAAGTGAAAATTCAAATAAATTTATAATAATTTACCTCCGACTGCGAGTAAGTACAAGCAAATGACGGTAATGGATACATACACAATATATTTACTTATTTATTTATTTATTTATTTATTTTACGCCAAACAACAGTAAAAACTGCGTATGACGTGCTATGGGGAAAAGTGAATTGTATGCACATTTTCAAAATTCTGTGATCCCTACACTCAGTCATATACTACTTGAATTTTGAAAAAAAGAAGAAGAAAGAAAAAATCTCCCATGTAATAAAATCTATTTTCAAGGATAAATAAGCAATAAATTTTGGGCTCTTATCCATGTTGTCCTTCGGAATAATACTTCCTGCCGCGACAACATGGAAACGATAACTTGAATAATTGTATTTCCCACTGAAATCTAGAAGACGTGCACAGAAAATGAAGTTACATTTATGTCTAGAAGCAAAAAAAGGGGCCATCTCAGCATTTGCTCAATGGATCAGGGAAACTGGGCGAAAAACCTGATCAAGATGGGGGTCATTGACCCAGAAGCTGCGATACAATACTTGTTACATATTGTTTAGAATTATACAGTCTAATGATAAGTAATACATTAAATATCACTGTTAAAATTAATGTTACTTTCCTTGTGATGCTCAGTATAGTCTCTAATTGAATAGAAACAGTTATGAAGCAGAAACGATTTCACGTGGGAAACTTAAACCTAAACTTAAACTTTTCTATCGAATTTAATCGTTTAATGTCATCTGACAAAGTGTTGTAAAATAATGTACATGTATTGTATGTGAATTTTTTGTAATGAGCTGTTGATACTGTCACCTGATGAATATGATTTCTACGTCGAGTATTATAGTAATAGACTTCGGCATTTTCTGAAAATATATTCCCACCCTTAAGCAAGTCATTTTTGACAAAAACCACTGATTCGTAAATAAGCAGACAAGGTAATGGTAAAATTCCTAGATTAATGAAGAGAGGCTTACATGAATCACGTGGGTGGGATTTGGTGATTATTCGTATAATTCTTTTTTGTAATCTAAAAGCCTGGAAGCTATAAGATGTATTTCCCCAGAAAATATACCATATCTCAGGCAGGAATGAACATTCGCGAAATACACAACGAGCAGTATGAAGGCTGACTGAATTTGCAAGAATTATGAACGCGTAGCATAATGAACTTAATTCTTGCATATATTCTTATTTCTTATTTCTTGAATTATAACTTAATTCTTGCATTATATTCTTGCATAAAACGCAAATACATGCCTATACAGACCATTAAGGGCCTCATTTTAGTCAAAACAATTGAAAAGTATTTTTCGGGGCATAATGCGACTCAAATTTAGTTTACCCAAGCAATGTCGGATAATTACATTTCTGACTAGTATATGCTTTTTTTATTTTCTTCCTGTCCGGCAGTTATACCTTTCAGGGGTTTGTACATTTTTATTTTTTAATGCATAAGATTTGGGCATACAACATCTCATTCTTGTATCTTACTAGTTAATTTACAGGATTTCACACATTATAGTTAATACATACATATAAACAATTTCACATATAATACAGAAATTTTGCAACACATTATTCATTCTTAATTCTAGATACTCTATATACATACATTCAGAAATTATTGTTGAATTTGGGATGAAAATTTACATATTTTACATACATTATTATTGTGGATATTTACTTTATTTTATGGGGGATTTAACATGTCCTTGGGATATCGTGAGCGTATTCTTTTGGGATTGTTTAATGTTTTTCCCATTGTGAATTCTATACTGCAAGGGGAGGATGGAAGAAGTGTAAAAAATTTGTCACAGTTTTTTCTTATATGTTCAGTTAGGGGTTCCATTTGAAGTTCCCTTTGAATATGTGTATTCGAGATGAACCAAGGAGCCTTTGCACATTTTCATAAAAATTTCTATTATCTGAAGTTTTTCAATGTTGATTTTAACTGTGTTATTCCAGACCGGAGAGGCATATGTGAGAGATGGCTTAATATTAGATTTAAATATTAAAATTGCACATTCCAAATTTAAGGCTGAGCGGAAATTAATTAATTAATACAGTTTTGATATTTTGGTGTATGTTGAATTGGTTATTTCTTTACTGTGCTCCTTCCAAGTTAACCTGCTATCAACGTGAACTCCAAAATATTTCACTGGTCTATAGGGTGGAAGCCATGGGAAGATAGTGTTATTTAATATCAGTGGGCGAGGTAACTTAAGGTTACAAAGAGTAAACATTTTCGCCTGGGTTTTGGTTAGGTTTATTTTTATTCTCAACTGACGTGCCCACTTTAGAAAGCCTGAGATATCCGCCTCGATGTTACATTTTGCTATTTTTATATCTGCATGAGTTGTGTATATTGCAGTATCGTCTGCGAATAGTGCAAGATTTGAGTCTTCTAATGTGGGAATGTCTAAAAAATGAACATTGACGAGGAGTGGTGATTGTGCAGAACCTTGAGGTACCCCTGCTCTTATTGTTCTAGTTTGAGAAAGTGCGCTATGTACTTTAACTCTATACGTTCGATCTGCAATAAAACTACTTATAATATCCTGCAAATAGAAAGGCACTCCCAGCTGTTTGAGTCTGAATAGTCGCAAAATTACGCGAAGAGTACTCAAATTTTCAAAAAATTGTACACGACCTTATTTCAAAATATATTTTTAAGGTAGATATTTAAAAGAGGGGGAAAATCTTTTTGTTTAATATTTTAGTTGTAGGATTTTTTTTCTTCAGTTTTTGCAAATTTCGAAAAATTAAGGTTTTCAACGAACATGATACCTGTACCATTCTCTTAAACGGCCTGTACACTATCCAACACCAAAATTTAATCAAAAACGATGGATCCATTTTTTTGAAAACGTGGAAATGTCCCAGGGGCTTCATGTAAAGTACCCCCAAAAGTAAAATACGGGTTTCATGCAAGATGCTGCGACACCAGCCAGATCGATTGAAGAATATCAATTTTGGAGAAAATCGGCTAAACGGTTTTGCCACAAGCGTTGTTCACAGACGGACAGAGACGTTTTCCGTCATTCGTTTTACCAACATCAAGGACCCACGAAATATGGATTCTGGCTACACCACGTGTTAGAGGATTTTTCTCCATTTATCAATTGCATTTATCCACGTTTTCATTACCAAGGCCCTTTAATAAGAGTTTTTCTGCCGAAAATTCGCCGTTTCTCGCGCAGCATTACATAACTTTCTCTCTACTCCGTAGCGAGAAAGTAACCAGAAACCCTACGAAATACTCCCCCGGCGTTGCACAAGCCTGCGGACGGGGCGCGGCTCCGGCATGGAGCGTGCGTGCCCACCCGGGTGCATCTGTCAATGCCTTGTGTAGTGGGCTAGCGCGCGGCAACGTACGGCGCTGCATCGGCGCGTCGACGCGCATCTCATTCATCAGCAGCGTTTTGGCGCAGGCGCACCTGGCGGTGGCGGCTGCAGCTGATCGGCAGGCGCCGCGCCGGGCACGGGCCGCGCACGCCGCCGCCTTCGCCGCCGCCGCCGCCGCCGCCGCCGCCAGCGGGCAGCTGGCCCCCGCCCAGGGTAAACAGCACTCTCTCTCACCTGCCCCGCTGGGTCGGGCCCCGGGATTGAGTCGCTACAGGGGCCAGCCCGGTTCAGGTCGCCTCCACCGCCGCACACTAGTCGGAAACGGGCCGAAACGCGCCCAGGGAAAGTAATATGTTTTCAGAAATAATTATTTATGTTAAATTTCGAAACGAGAGATAAAGAAAATTTACCACATGATTTAAAATCAATCTTTTTATTTTGTGAAAGAATAGTTGCTTTGGTCCTTTACTTCTGAAAACTGATATTTTTAGAATTTGAACATACTGTACTTATTTGAAGAATGGAAAAATATTCCTTCCTTTAAAATGGCAGACTTAAGTGCTGTCTAGTTTTGGACTTACACTTTTAACCCAACACTCTAGATGTATCAATTCTACAAACTCCATTTAAGTACAAAACAAAATATCCATTTTTGAATATTTACTTATAAAAGAAGTCTTGAAAGTTATACGTTTTGGGCAAACAGAATTTCTTGCCTTCCAGCAGCGAAAATGTTCAAATATTTAATTGTATATAACTTTTTGAGTCATGAAATTTACTATTTCATTATGTTATTTTGCATCTATAGATTTTAAAATGTATTTCCAGTTTCACAGGGATATTGTATATTCTTAATGGATTAGGCTATTTGCTAATAGAATATGTCAAAACTATAATGTATTTTACTAAAAAAAGTTTGAGGGTTGATTTCAGAAAATCATTTTTAAAAAGTTGAAAAACGTAAGCATGCTAAGTAATAGAGATTTTTTTCGTTGACATCAACTTCCGCGACCTTTCCTCATAAATAGTGACAGAAGTATACCTTTACAGCACGGCGTAAAAACGGCGCCATTCGCTTTTCATTTGCATTTCATTTTCCCGCAGTCTCATTAACTTTAATTGTGAGAATCATCTCTTCCGTAATTTACCCCTTGGATTGGTGCGACGAAGTACTTCCCATCTTTTCATTTCATACCCAACATACTTGTACGGGGGGTAAAGTCTACGCCTTTCATGAGACGTTTAGCTGTTAATAATAATAATAATAATAATAATAATAGTAATAATAATAATAGATAATAGATAATATAAAGAAGTTGACATTACTACTAAAGAGAATGTTTAATAACTTCTGAAATCAACTTATTTGCAGGCTTTTGTATTTGTATTGATTTGCGTTCTGCTGCAATTGGAACTTAGGCCTGTTGTGGATAAAGAAATATATATGTAAATGAATAAAAACAATGAATAATAAGTAACTAAACAAGCAAATAAACAAAGTAATAAACAAATAAATAAATGAAGAAGTAAACTAAGAAATAAACGAAGAAATAAACAAAAAAATAAAGAAAGAAAGAAACTACCAAATAAACAACCAAATAAATAAATAAATTATTACATTTTATAGTAACTTCATGTCAGTCGACATTTTCAAACACGGACGCGTTCGGCGTGTATGTTTTCTGCGCGTATGAGAGCTTTCCCGTTCACTGTGTGCCGCCAGCCCCGTCGTAGCGCAGTGGCCGGAAATGCAATTTTAGCTGAGCGTTGCTCCTTGAAAACTAGTTTCAGGGAACGGGGCGTGTTCTATAAACACTTTCTTCCTGCCGTATTGTTTATTTTTAGAGCGTTTTGTTTTTAGCTTAAGCCGGTTAACCTTTACGCCCCCGAAGGTGTGTGTTCCTTGAACCACGCAACTGACATACCGGATCCTCGTCTGGGAGGTCAGAGTAATGCAAGACCCCGCGCCACAGAACATGCGGAAAAGAATGGACCTGCCAATACCGTCGGTGCTCAAGAACAGTGACACGTTTCAAACATCGTCATTTTCGGGTTAAGTGAACAAATGTTTGGTAAGTATTATGTTATTTAGAAATTAGTATTTGCATACTAGTGTGTGTGTTAAAGTTGTGGTGTAGAACAAATATGTTGATGAAGAGAGTTCACGGCACAGCCGGTTTTCGTAGTGGAGAACGCTTCGTCTTTCATATAAGAAATAAACAGGTCAACTCGCAATAGTACCGTTCTGCAAGAAACGTCTTTTTTTTAAGTGTCACTTTTATTCTGCTCCGTCAATAATTACTATTGGTAGTCTATTATTACTATGGTAAGGCTCTACGAATTTGAAGCAGATCTTTTAATTTTCGGATGTACTTTAAACCAGCAGGATAGTTTCAACTTTGTAGAAAATGCTATCAGTATTTTTTTAAAGAAAATAACTCGTTTAGAGGACGTCCCCGATTAAATATTCTAATTTTCCGATATTCATTAAATCCTCTCTTAAATATCAGAAATAGAAAAATTCAACTTCCCTTTTGAACCTGTCCTTCATTATTCAAACTTAAAGGATTAGGAAGATACAAGTTTCACTTTTGTTATGTTACGTATTCGTAATCGTATTCGTATACAAATATTACAATAAAATATTGAATATTTTCTTTTCATTCCTATCTGTAGCCGGGAAAATTGAAAATCATCTCCGTGTAGCAACCAGAGTTCTTAAGAAAAGGTTTTACAAGTACTTTTTTACACTACATTCGGCTGGATAAAGGCTCAAGGGCGTTTAATATCACCTTCAGGTAAGAGCGCCTGTAAACTAATCGCAGGTCAAGTTATCTTCAGGATAAAGTCTCTCTCCTACTACCACTGCACGATAACCAAGAATTCGTTATTCACTATTTCACTGTGGAATTTGCGTTTGTTGGCAATACTTTCAAGTTCTGAAAAGCATTCATAGATTGAGGCAGTTTGATTTCGACGTTAAATTTTCTTGCGATGTTCATTTGCTTGCTTTTTGTAAAAGTTCTTTTAACCAAACCATTTCGATTAGAGATCATAGATGTTTGCGAACTCTGGAATCGAATAATAAATAATAATAATAATAATAGTAATAATAATAATAATAATAATAATAATAATAATAATAATAATAATAATAATAATAATAATAATAATAATAATAATAATAATAATAATAATACAGTTATGTCAGGCCATATCGTTACTTCTTTATTCAATAGCAAACAAAGAGACTTTTCAATATGATACATCACCAGGGAGAAATAGATTTAGAATTTTCTCTTGTTGCAAAATACTTCCAAACATTTTCTTTTATGAAACAAATTACAAAAATGCTTCATATCAAAAATGATTGGAAACAAAATAAAGCTTTACTTTCATTCAAACCCATGGCTGATTTATAGTCATTTCCCGTCCTCAGAATTATTTCGCTCAGGTGGCACACGGCTTGTCTTGTATACATCCGGAGAATTTGATCATCAAAATGTTTCGGCATATATTAGATGAGCCGTCATTTCGGAAATGAATTTCAGTTAATCAGCAATTAGCATGCTACCCCTTACTTCATTATCCGATTCGTAATATGATTTTCGATCCCAAACTTCTGAATGACTCTAACCGGAACTTTAACCGAAAGTGGTAAAACAGACCCTTAAGATTGATTGATTGTTAGCGATTCCGGGCGTGCCAACTACTGAGATCATTAGTCCCGTAGGTGTAGTGCATGTTTTTCATCGAGAGGAAGCGGTTCCCCCCCTGGATGGTGAGATCCGGCGCCGACCTACCGTCGACTAGCAGGTTTTCCCCAACCAGATATCTCTCAACTGCGGGGCACCGCTTCAACCGGGACAAGTTTTAACTCCCCGACAGGTCTCCCGTCATGTGTGGTAGTGTAGTGCATGTTAGTGCAAGTGTGGTAAGGGATAAGGATAGGACAAGGAAGAGGAAGGAATGATGGCGCGCGGTCCGTGGCCCGTTTGTTAGGGCACTGCTCCGGCATTCACCTGGTGTTGATCGGAGAAACGACGGAAAACTACCGATCAGTGCAGTCGGCCGCTAGAATTCTCCTCTAGACTGAATTCGACCTAGCAGAAAAGTTAGTGTCGAAAATCGTGCCGCGTCGGGACTCGAACCTAGGACATTCCGGTCAGAGGCAATGCAGTGACAGTTGATGCCTTGAGCCACCGCTCCCGGTAGACTCTTAAGAGGTGCGTAACATCATAACCCATATTTTAAATCTTCTCGTCGTTCGTATTTCGTTTTATGGAGTCTTTGCGGAAACTTTTCGACACACTACCTCTCAAAAAATAAGGTTATTATTATTATTATTATTATTATTATTATTATTATTATTATTATTATTATTATTATTATTATTGTTATTATTTATTAACTTTCTCAACAATGTTGGACATTACGTAATAATATGAAATTGAGATTCAAGACGTATTACGAATAGTTGAGACATTGTTTTGCTTTATCAGAACAAAAATGAAATCAAATTTACGTATAAAAACACAAATCAAAATAAATTTAAATATATTATAGAATAACACATTCGCATAAACCATCAACTATCGTGTCCTATCATCATTAACACAAACACATCTGCACGGCACTCACTAGCCCCTATTATTATTATTATTATTATTATTATTATTATTATTATTATTATTATTATTATTATTATTTCAATTATCTTTTTCACGATCGTATCATACAGTAGCATATAGCCGCGATTTCACCCACCAAACAACACCGGCCGCGTTTGCCGCCTGTGAACAGCGAAGCGTCCAGATCGCGTGGACAGCGCCTCTGCCGCTCCTGTGCGATTGGAGCGAGTAGCGCGCACTGACCGCCCGACGCCACTGGCCACGGCCAAGGCCGTCCCCGAGTCAAGGAACGTCCTCTGTCCATCAGGAGGAGGTTGATTTCGAGACTGCGATTTTCAGAAAGGAGCCCTGATGAAGAGGCTTCGCTCTCCGTGCGAAGAACTGGGGTCCTGATCTCTCCTTTAAAATATGTTTCTGTTACAGGTCGCCCAATTATGACTAACATGTAAGCCAGTATCGTATTTCGCACTACCATGTTTGAAATACAGAAGAGAAGATGGATTTTTTATTAATCACGGTATGACCAAGAATCTGTGTAGATGAACTCGATACCACAATTATTCAAACCGGAGTGGAGCCGACACATAAGTTTATAAATACAAATAATAATAAACAATTATTAAGAAATATAACATAAAAACACACAATATAGGATATCACAAATAATATATAATACGGTTTTCCAAATTTAAATTATGTATTGCACTATAATGTTACTATTTTTTTCCTAGGGCTTTTATCCAGCCGACAGCCGGTTGCCCTTTACGTCCCGAAGGGACGCATTTTCGACCATACACTAGACGAACACTTGCGGGCTCCTCTGATCTGGGGTCAGCAGAACGCGAGGCCCTCCGCGACAACACACACACACACAAAGTCAAGGGACAAACAGCCATGCCCAAGGCGGGACTCGAACCCGCGACCCTTCGGACTGAAGCGCTGAGTCGGTACTCGCTCTTATCCACCTCGGCCATCCAGGTCGGCCTCTAATGTTACTGACAGAAGAATATTTTACGTAGTTCTGTATATCGTGTACATAGGACACTGCTTTTGCAAATAAATCAAATCTCGTCAGAGCAGCTCTTACGGTATTAAAACCTATAGGTACACGACAGAAACCCTTAAGTAACCCCTTGAACATAACAGTAAACATTTTCCACGTCTCTTCATCATAAAATGATACAACGTGACTAATATCATTTAAGTAATTACAGAACCAATTCAGAGATGCATCAGAAAAAAAATTCTTCAATTTCGTCATTCGAGCATGCTCGTCATTATCGAGCAAAATGCATGCTCTTCATTATCTTATTGTTCTGTTATTATATTAATAATAATATGAATAATAACAATAAATAATGTAATGACAAATTATATTGGATCTAAATACTATTATTACAAATGTTTCAACATTTTTTTTTCTTCCCAGTTAATTTAGAGAATTGTATATCCATACTTGGTTAATCCTTACTGTATTAACGGAGATGCTTTAACGACTAGGGCTACTCCCATGCAATGCATCTTCTTTACATTCTGCTTATTCTTCATCGTGAGTTGAAGGCTGCAGCGTCTCCAAGTGTCAAAAGTATCCCAAATAAAACTGCTTCGAGTCTGCCTCGTGTGATGGGTGTTCCTATCGTCCACTGAAACATAGGTTGCGACGTGTGCACCTGCACTGACCTTGGCAGTCGCCCCTGCAAGTGTTTTAAATGCTAATAATCTTCGCTGCAACGAAGCTCTCTTGCCGCTTCTTTTTCTCCCTGTCGTTCCCTGTAATCTTCTCTTTCTGTTTGTCCGACAGTCGCGAGTGGCGGACCAGGTTGGGAACGTAACAACAAAGCACCGTGGTCAGAAATCTTGAAGGTTTGAAAACTTCATATTTACCATATTTATCATATATACCCTATTTTGTCTTATCTGTCAAGAAGATCTAACTCCACACGTAGGAAGTTTGGAATACAAATGGTCACGAAAAGAAATATCTATTAGACATGAATTGATTACAGCCTACTATACGATTTGGTGGCGCCATATGGTGCCACCTTTCGGCGTTCAGTTGGTTGGTTAGTGATTCTGGGCGCGTCAACAGATTAGGTCATTAGTCCCGTAAGTGTAGTGCATGTTTTTCCCTCGGGAGATGGCGGTGATCTTCCTCCGCTGGATGGCGCCGACCTACCGTCGGTTAGCGGGTTTTCCCCCTAACCAGGACTCTCCCACCAGCGGGGCACCGCCCCAGCCGGGATAAGCTCTAAGCTCCCGACCGGTCCCCCAGAATATGTGGTAGTGTAGTGCATGTTAGTGTAAGTGTGTGTGTGTGTGTGTAAAGGGAGACGATAGGACAAGGAAGAGGAAGGAAAGATCGCGCGCGGTCCGTGGCCCGTTTGTTAGGGTACTGCTCCAGCATTCGTCTGGTGTTGATCGGAGAAATCACGGAAAACTATGTAACAGAGCAGCCAGCAACTACAATTCCCCTCCACACAGAGAGTGAATTAGACCCAGCTTTCTGAATAGGGTAGAAAATCCTGCCTGGTCTCTAACCCTAGGACTTCCTGCTGAGAAGCACTGCAGTGACTTCAGTTTATGCTGTAAGCCACATTCGTCTGTGAGAAGAGAACAATGGAGGTCATCAACTTAGTATAAGCCTTTTCACTTCCCCTACGCTCAGAAATGAGCATGTCACTCGTCATATCAGCCTTAGAAAAAACTATACATTCCATAAAGGTTGTGTAATATAATTTTGGATTTGACTTTTTTGAAGTATTTTGTAATTAAAAAATTCTATAGATATGTTATAATAACATTGGCATTTTTAAATATTGATGATGTTTCATAGTGAAAAATGTGACCGTGTGACGGTGTGGGGTCGCATTGATTCTGTTTGCAGAAGTAGCCAGCCGACCAGCGCGGCGCTGTCGGTGAAAGCCGAGTTGAGGACGATAGCAGCAGCTGCCGTGTCCGCAGGCGTAGAGCTGACGATGAAAGGGACGGCGAACGGCAGATGTAGAGCTGAGTCCAAGGTATGCTGCCTAGACGTCTGTTGACTTCTCACACGTAGATGGATAGCTAGGACGTAGGCATGGAGGGCACACAGGGTGCAGCGGTCAGAGTCTTGGCCTTCTCTTATCTATGTGCATCTCTAATTCTTCTCCACGCTTGATTCCAAGACAAAGTATCTGTATGGTCATGCAAAAGAGAGATAACATACGAAAATATTCTTTACCTCACTGTTACTTTAGTATTTCATATCGATATTCGTTGTCTTATTGGGTAGCCCGTGAGTTGACGGCGCATTCGTTTATGGACGCTATTTAATTATATAATAATCATAATTAATACTAATACAATTTTGAAATGATTATGTATGTAAATAATATTATATTTAAAAAATATTTTTATTTAGGTTGTTTTGTGTAAGCTAAATAATTTTCCTTGTGCCCCTCACTTCTCTACTGAAAATTTAATTCCATGTGTAATTGTCATTTTGTGTCAGTTCTGCAGAAAGACACTATTTAGATAACATTTCTTGAAGAAAGAAGATGGAACGTTTGAAATATTTAGAAAAAGAAGAAATTTTGAAGTAAAAAAATTCATTTCCTCTGTCAAATAATGGTAAGTCAGAGGACGGAATTTTATTTTCCGTCATAAATTGAACTCAAAGTTCGGAAACAAAACTGGTTTTAGAATTTTGCCAATGACCTCTTTTGCCGATTTAGCGCAGCTACGCTTTAAATTCCAGAAATGTGAATGAGACCAACAACTTCAGGTGGAGCCAGAAAGAAACTACGGTCCAGATTTTCCAAAATCCCAAAGAATAGAATCCGCGGTGTGGGTGTTAAATTCAGCACTGCCTATCCGCGTGTCCATAGTGATGGTCACGGTCTGTGCGCGCCGTTTATGGTCACATCACCGTGCTGCTTTGACGACCGTTTTACGAGCTCTGAGGGTGGGTAAGCCTCCCACTGCGTTCTGCGCCCTCGCTAGCTGCGTTTCATCTGTTTTCCTGTACTTCCTGTGTAGGTCTTTTTTCACTGTACGTTTTTGTGCAGATTCTCGTACAAAACTGTACAGAAACTTCAACATCCCAAACTAGAAATATACGAAACAAAAAGTCGTGTTGACACGGTCTGCACGCTTTCTGTGCGAGTTGTCACAACTCACCGCCAGGGGCTCTGCTGGAAAAGAAATGAATTGTGCCGTCCGAGTAAGTTTATTCGCGACATTTATGTCCGGGCGTTTTTCTGATTAAATTTGTTGCGTCTACAATTGACGCAACGCGTCTCCAAGCCCCTTTGGGAGCGTTGAGCGCTTTGCGCTTTCGGAGTAATGCTCTATTAATAACAGCGCGGGAGTAATCCTGCATTAATATTATGTCATATCCGTCACATCTCGTCGAAGTCAGTTCTCAAGAGAACCGCCAGGTAGGATCTTTGCGTATGCGCTTCCTACCACGCGCTCCTGCGTCACAACCCAGCGGCCAGAATTGGGAAGGAATTAGGATACGGATAGGATTTAGGACACTTCACAAGGGTTGGAATAGCCCTAGTGAAGCTCCCAAACACGTTTTATTGGAACGAATTTCACATGAGATTGTCCGGGAATCGACTTGTTCCGATCTACTTTATGAATATTTTTGTTACGTGTTAGTAAAAAGACGAGAACTCGAATCCGCCATCGCAATACACAAAATCTCACGAATCGCACCTAACCCACCAGTTGAAAAGGATAAACAATTTCTGCCGTACACAAATCCGTTAGTGAAGGGTTCTGATGATAGAGGTGCTAGAGACAAACTACGTTTGCTGAGTGAAAAAAAGCGAAAAAGCGAAAAAGGTAAAAAATTCCCAGCTTGTTTTTGTCGAAAGTTGAGATGTCGCCAGTCGTCACCCCTGTTACCAGAATATTATTTTGTGCTCTCACATGAAAATTCTTAAACATATGGAGGAAATGCATTTCTTAGGTTTTTTGTTTTTATTCACATTTTGTCATATTACTCGTACTTTTTATTTTTATTTTACAAATTAATAGCTTCCTGTTTGAGTAGGACGGTACACAGCAAATTGCTTCCTTTTCTACAAAGTATCTTCTAGTAGCACGTACAATTGAAAGTTTTTCCAAAATGACTAAAACTTTTAACGTTCTTGCGTTTTTTAGATTTTCGAACACTTTACCGAATTTTTAGATCACGTCACACTTGAAAATTTTCTGTTTTCCATAAACAAAATGTGAATGTTAAAAATTCCATCCAGTTAGATCTTGCTGAAAGAATTGGTAGACACAGAGGGAGACCGCGTGACTAAAGTAGATTTTTCGTTCGATCGACAACGGTGAAAAATCTCCAGAAATAGATTACTTTAAATGAAAGTATATTCTTCAAGAGTGTAAGAAGAAATTGACTCTTCTCAGACTATTTTTTTAATAAAATAAGTTTAAATTAATAAATACTGTTAAGGACTAACTTACGTGGGCATATGTTATTTAAGATATTGAAAAAAGCCAATGGACGTTTTTCTTTTATTGAATACAGTAAATTTTGTGAGGGATCGAAAGATACTAAATATAAAATAACATACCTGGCGTTTTGAAGAGTAATTAATCAAACATTTCTAAGAAAGGCATCCCAATCTGAAACACTGGGTCTCGACGTATAAGCTATCCTGTAAAAATCATGCTATTTTCAAATCTTTCTCTTGGAGAAATATAGAACTCAGATAGCAGAGGCATACATCAATGCGAATAACTTCTTTGTTCGGTAGAGAGGCAAGCTGGAAATGGTGTTTAGGTATCTCCTAGTAGTAGATCGTGGTTCTGCTTCATATATGGACTTTTTGTGTCCTATGCACAACGAGATCCATAATCTTCTCAGCTAGCAGTTAATTGTCAAATAGTATATAGTTTTGTATCACATTCAATCACAAAGTATTTGGATGACTCACTTTCGATTCATCCAATGCGGACTGATATTCAACGCAAAAAGAAAAGTGCGGGAGCCAAAGTCAACCTAACCTACATAAAAGTTGTCAACTTATGGAAATGAATCGTAAGAGACACTAAATTTCATATGAAAAACATTGTTTTTCCAGAGTAACAATTCTATTAACTATTTAGAAATAATTATTTCAATGCTCCTTTCACATTTACCAGTATCTATTGTTAATTCATAAAAGTAATAAATGGTTAGGTATTTGTGATGGCTGCGGAGGCCCAAACGAGCGGCGGACGATGGCTGCTGCCCATTGCGTGTCGTCTCGCAGCCTTCTCAAGTGTGCACTGGAGTACGGGATCCGTGGTAGGCAGGATATGGGCCATGCAGGAAGTCGCTTGTAGCTCCCGTGCGGTCGCCTCGTCTTTCAGGCTCGCTAGGCGCCGACCCGCGGACGCCCGCACGATCGGCGGGGGCGGTGGGAAGGGGAGCCGTGTAGGAGAAGGATGTCGCGGAGTTGAAGAGAAGAAATTTATGATCATTGTTTTGATCGTGGAAGAAGGAGTGGATTAGTAGGGTGTAAGTGGGCTACGTATGTGCTTGATACATACAGGCTAAACGTGGGACCCTGGTGAATTTTTAAACAAAATTTTAAAGTAGCTCATAAATATGAATTAATTGTTTATATCCATATCTTTAAAGCTACTAGAAAATAGTAAATTTAATTCAGAATTTAGAAAATAGATAATTCATTGCAAAAATTACCCCACTACAATGTCGAAGAAGGTTTTTTTAAAAATACACTTACATGTTTATAGTGTATTCATTATTTTAATATTATTTATTGCACACGATATATGTACAGTTCCTTATCAAGTTTGATTTCATATGTTTAATATTTGAATATTATTATGGTGCCCCGTAGTTTAGTACACTTTACAACATCTTATAACGTTTTGGAGTGATTTAAAGCAAATAACGAATTCTGTGGGACTAGATAATCAACCAAGATCGTTATTAGTATTGGCCTGTGGCCTGTGTCGTTCAGTACTTACCGTAATACCACCTTCTTATAAGAAAAAATCAAATAAATAAATGCATTTTCCATGAATACAAATACTTTTACTCCATCGTTAGCTATAACTCATTTGTTTTCATTGTTTATTTGTTTTCATACGAAGATAGTTAAAAACCCCAAACGGACGCTTGCGGATACGAGAAGTTCAGCCCCGTTTCGTTTTACAAGAGCTTCCCCGCTTGCAGGAGGCCTTTGCTCTTTATGGGACACTCTGGGCTCATTTATACATTCAAATATAATGCACTAAATTTATATAATATATTAAGTGTACTGTTCTTACGCTCGTGATATTATTCAGATGGTTAGGCGGAAGAGCGGGCCTAATGGCCCGAGTCTCGTCACATAAATAAAGTCATTATTATTATTATTATTATTATTATTATTATTATTATTATTATTATTATTATTATTATTGTTGTTGTTATTATTATTATTATTATTATTATTATTATTCAAACTCACGCGGTGAGCTATTCCACGTAAGTATGCATTATCTTTACATTACAATAAATATAAAACAATACACGAAATTTTTAACTGCAGTTCGCATATATTTAATAAAAACAATTTGCCTTAGCTAACAGTTTTTATTTCACGGGAGCTTATCAGTTCTTGCCAAAGACGCTCGTTGCTACCTGCGTTTATAATTCAGCTTAATATAGAATACGAGTCCGGGTAAGGATCTCACCAAACAAGAAAAAACGTGATTAGATTGCACTTGTCACCTTATTACTCAGTTTTTAACTCTTTTCATATTAATTAAATATTTTAAATATATGAAAAACTTAAGTTAATATTTAGAATGCAGCTTGCTAATAGCAGTTTTGAAGACGGGAATTATTTCTGAACATATCTTCAGATAAAGTGGCTTAACAAAAGTTACAGGATTAAATAAAAAACAAGGAGAATCCTGGATAGGTGTCAAAAAATTCTGTTTAAAATCCAGATGAGGACAGAGTAAAGAAGCTGGTCAGTCGGGAGATGCACAGGTGATGGAGGTGGTGGATGAGGTGGTGGTGCCGGTGGTGGCGGTGGTGGTTACAGAACTGGAGGAGGTGAGTGTGTTAACAAAGGTGACAATAGCACCCGGGACACGACTCGTCGATGGGCCCACGTTTCCAGTGGCTGAAACAGCGAGAAATTGACACAGCTTGAAACAGCTTTTTCTTCACAGTGGTGTGCCCATGGTAGTATCAACTTTCAGACTGTCACAAGTATTTTGGGGCAACCACGAAGCAATAAAAAAGACAAAATGGCCGATGGTGGTTTGCCAACCTTGTTAGGTCGTTCTATGGTGAAAGAAAGGGCTCTATGTTGTTTATGTGTTGCCATTATTTCAAATCTTTTCATACTCGCACTAACTCTCTCTATACTCTGTATTTATCAGATCTTTGTCGTACTGAAAATTGAAATTAACCTTTAATAGCAGAAAAAACATTCATAATACTACTTGCTTTATTTTCCTCGAACAAATTTTATTAGATAGAATTCCTTCAAATAGTGCATATATCTATATGCGAATGAGGAAATCACAGCTAGCTCTCCATCAATGTTCATTAGTGAATTGTAAACAAAACTTAGTAGTTTGAACCATTGTTTTGTAGGCCCCTACACGAGAAGAAAAAAATGAACTAAATTTACAAAGTTTTAGAATTAAATATCCTATAAAACTTGCATGTATTATTCCTCTTCTCCGACATACATCACCTATTACTATTGACGGGTGTTTGATACGTGCGTAAAGTACTTCAGTGATATATTGAATTTTAAAATATATAGCTGTAAATTATACAATGAACTTGTTAGGCCGACATAATTCTTTATTTTTTTTCTCTTCTTCCTTCTCAACGCTTCGCTCACACCGGAGCCTAGGTGACAACGACACCCTTTGAAATCGTAAAGAAATAAAACAATATTTTTAATTTGTTGTTTGAACTTAAATGTAAATAGTATTTGTTTATTTATTAAATTTCCCTATTGCGCTAGGGTGACTCATGGACAACACACTAGATTCCCGTGGTGCGATTCCGGATTATACTCCCGATCGGGGCAAAAATCGAATTGGTAGCTTTCCTTTAAAATCACCTCAGTTTCTGTTCTGTGTGACGAAGAACATCTCAAGCAGGCGGAGTTAGTTAGGGTGAAGGGAATACATCTTGTTTGCAACATGTCTTTCTTCCCCCAAAGCGTGGAATCTGAACTAGGCCCAGACATTCAGTAAATAATTATTTTTAAAATGAATTTCTTAATATTAATATTGAAATGTGCTTTTTCGAGAATTGATGTATTTTTATATTTTTTGTAGGTATAGTAATTCCTGAGTTCTTTTTGCTTTGGGGTAACACCGTTAGTTGGCCGGGAAAGTCGGACCATCTACGGACAAATGCCAAAAACATACTACATACTATTAGGAATTAATATCTTTTTGAAAATTGAATGTATTAATTGTTAAATTTAAATTTAAAATGGAACTATTTTAAGCAGAAATATAGTAGAAGTAACAAACTTAATGCGAACTCCGCGTATTATCAAAGTTTTATTAACTATGTTAGCATTTAAGCTTCCTATGAATTAAAATATACAGATTGAATCAAAATTAAGCACTTGATTCCATAAATAAATTTAGTATTTATGGATCACTTTACTCTTAAATTGTTCTCCCGTTTTCATATGTTTTGCCGTTCCTGTGACGTGAACAACGGTGATAGTTGCTCCATTATCACTTAAAATCTGAGCTTCCTAGTAATCTGGACATTCCATCAAAGACCCGGCGTGTTATACCGCCGAAAGAGATCAATTCGCCACTTTCTGCGCCGCCAGCGCCTGGGCGCGCCGCGGGGTAGCGTCCATCCGCGAGTCCATTGCGGCGGTCACGGGCCGCACGACGCGCCGTTAACGGCCAAATGACCGCGCGGCTTTGATGGCCGTTTTACGAGACCTGGGCGATGACAGGGCGCCATCTGCGTCCTGCACCCTCCACCGGACATGGGCGGCTCCAGAGCGAGGGGATAAGACCGAAGGTTTTCCATCTTTTATTTATTTATTTATTTATTTATTTATTTATTTATTTATTTATTTATTTATTTATTTATTTATTTATTTATTTATTTATTTATTTATTTATTTATTTATTTATTTATTTATTTATTTATTTATTTATTTATTTATTTATTTATTTATTTATTTATTTATTTATTTATTTATTTATTTATTTATTTATTTATTTATTTATTTATTTATTTATTTATTTATTTATTTATTTATTTATTTATTTATTTATTTATTTATTTATTTATTTAACGTCAGTTGAAACTATTATGGGAAAAGGTGCAGTCTGTGAACGTTTCTTAGAGAACCTGAAGTCTTCAACATGTTTATCATAAGAGAAATCTAAATATTATGAAAATGATGGGTTGTTAAATTTGTTTTAATACTTTGCTACTAACGAGTGTTTCACTCATATGTGTTTAAGTAAGAAGACAGTAGTAAGATGACAGACTTCTGCATTAATTTTAATAACCTTGGAGGGATATCAAGTTTTTGAAGGTTTTCTTCCACGTGTTTTTCTGTAAGGACATTACTGGAGATAATTATTGGGAGAATGAATACTTGGTCCTGTTTCATTGATCTTTGATTTGATATGCCAGATCGCTGGACTTCCTTATTTTTTCCGACAATACTTTTTGCATGTTCCTGTAGGATGGGACTGGAATATCAATGCGAAAAGAAGTTTTTGGCACACTGAGAGTTATCACAATATCTGACCTGTTATGTTCTAGAGTCTTGTGCGTCAAAATTGTGCGATCGAAATAAAGTCTGTCCTTGTCATTTTCCAACACAGGTTCAGGTTTGTATGTGTAGTAAGGGGCATGATGATCATCAAACTTATGATTGGTTACAATTTGCTGGAGTATAATGATAGCCATGCGATTATGGCGCATTGTATATTCTGTCTGTGCGAGAATTGCTCATCCTGAAATTATGTGATCCATATTTTCCGTCCATACGTTACATCTGCGGCATTTATCAGATTTGACCTTGGAATCTATTTGAACTTTTCTGTAGTTTCGGGTGGAAATAACTTCATCTTGAATGACTTCATCTTAAATAATATTGTTATATTATAATATTATGTTATTATTATTATATTGAATAATTTAAAATTTTCAGTTTTGAAATGTTTTCCTCGACAAAACTTAAGGAATCATTTATAAATTTCCCTTTTTAGTGGTCTGTTTAAATAAAGACACAGAAAATCAAGAAAAATAGGCATCGCAAATATTTTTTGGATATAATACTCAACATTAATGACAAGGAAACATCGGAGGGGCTGCCTTCAGACAACAGTACCAAAACTAAAACCGGAGCCTTCATTTTGGGATTCTGACACTCCCATCCTCCAACGTTGGTTAAATTTGTATCAGGTAGAGTCTCAAAATACATTTATTTAGGGCCTCTTTTCCTGAAACAGGTATCTTTCTCAGAAAGGGAAAAAGCCTTTTTGGCAGAAACCCTGCTCCACCTACATTGCATTACTTGTCAGCTCAACGGGTGCGTCAGCGTCTCGGCCGTTTTTGTGCAAAGTTCATTCACCTTCGTTGTGAAAAGTGATTGGTCTGGTACCCATTAACCCTCTAAATCCGAGATAAACACTGTTATCGCGCAGTTATCTCATTGCAGGGAACACCAGACGAAAAATGTTCATTAACGTAAATCCTGTGCAACAAAGGACCTCAGATGCCCCCAGAAGTTTATCTCTGTCTTGTTTGTTTGACGTGAGACAATGTTTTGAATGCTTCGCATTGGGGCAAACATAATAGAACCGGCAAATAATATTTCGCTCGAACTCTTGTAACATCCGCCTAGCTTCACGTCACTCGTAAACATCAAGAGTATTTTTCCTCTTACAAAATTCCAGAGCGTTTAGCATCATCAGCCAGTCCAGTCAACGGACAGCGACTTACTAGAGGCAGACTTCCTGGGGCTTTAACAGTGACGGTACCAATGGTGGGGGTGAAGGCAGAGTATGAAGGGTGGAGCGGCGTTGGTGGTGGAGGCGGGGCGGTACTGCGGTACTGTGGTGGCGAGTGGCGGTACTGTTAGTGATGGGGATTGTGATAAGGGAGTTAGGTGTGTTGGGAGTTGTGGAGGCGATGACTGTAACAATGTTGGTGGTATGGAGCAAGGTGCAGTGGTGGTAGTAGCGATGGGGGTGATGGAGATGGCGGTAACTGCGGTGGTGATGATGGCGGTGGTAATGGTGGTGTCGATGACTGTGGTGATGAATGTTAGCAGCGGCAGTGACAGTGGGGTAGCTGCAGTTATGGCAGCGGTAATGGTGGTCCTGGGGATAATAGCGGAGGTGGGGTGGTTTCGAGTTGGGTGCGCAATGACTGTGGCGGGAGAAGTCGCAGCGTTGCAGGCGCTGTTGGCAGAGGCTGGGGTGGTGGTAACCACACTGGTGGCTGTATTAACTCTAGTGGCAGATGGTGATGAAGACGACAGAGGTGGCAGCCGTGGTAACAATAGAGGCCTTGATGGTGGGACGGGGCAGCGGTAGCAATATCGGTGGCAGAAGTTGGGCAGAGGCGCAGGCGACGGTGACAGCGCTCGCGGTGTCGGTATTGGCAGAGGTGGCCGAGATGGTGACGGCGCTGGAGGTGGCAGCGGAGGTGTCCGGCCACAGGCGGGAAGGCACGCGCGCGGAAACACGGCTTTCGCTTTTAACGAGCGCGAGGAATTCATGGAGTGGCCGGCGGCGCGCGCGAGGGCGCCTAATCCGCAGAGGAGCGCGGCGAGGGCGGGGCCCAGGCGGGGGCGGCGCGGCGGAGGGAAGGCAAGCGGTGGACGCGGAGGTAGGAATACCATACGTCCTTTTTTACTTTCTCGCTACGGAGTAGAGAGAAAGTTATGTAAAGCTGCGGGAAAAAACGGCGAATTTTCGGCAGAAAACCTCTTATTACTGGTAATGAAAAACGTCTTCCTACAACTAAAATATTAAAGGTAGAGATTTTTTCCCCTTAATGAAATCTGTTTCTTAAAGACAGATTTTGAAATAATTTTCATATACAATTTTTCGAAAATTTGAGTTTTACAGAACATGATAACTGAGATGTTAATTAAGAGAGAAATTGCGGTATGAATAGTATTACGTAATCATTACTAAGGGCGAGAAAGTATGTGCTGTTTTAGCTCCACTAATTTACCACGCGACCCACGAGGATCCTTGTGTTCGAGTCCAGAGGGTGGCAAGATTTTCGACCCTACGTCGGATTCAACCGCTGTCTGGAGAACAATTCTAGCGGCCGGATGCTCTGTTCGGTAGTTTTCCGTGTTTTTTTGGAACAACTAGCGAATACTGGAGCAGTACCCTAATCAACCATCATCCTAAAGTGATCGCGCGTGATCTTTCCTTCCTCTTCGTTGTCCTATCCTACCCCTTACTTACACACACACACACACACTCATATGCACTACACTACCACACGTGTCGGTAGACAAGTAGGAAGCTTAGAGCTTGTCCCGTCTGGGGATATGTCAAGTATTTAATGTGATTATGATATTTTACGATGTAGCAATGGGAAAGAGGGAAAACGAATGCACTGCGGGAAAATCTGCCACGAATTCGCTTTGTCCACCTTTAAGTTCTTGGAGAGGAGTCGAGTCAGGTTCACGAGCCACACTCGCTGGTGTATGAGCATGCAACTGGATAGGTTAGAGACGAATGCCACAGAGACATGGTGATTTTCAGCGAACAATCTAGGGCGAAGAAGCGATTCGGAGGAACTGCAGGGAAGGGGTGACGTCGCGGAGGGTCGCGGGGAGTGCGAGAAGTGAGATTGGAGGAGTGAGAAAGTTGATAAAGCGAGCGGTTGATAAAGGGAGAGGAACGTTGTTTGATTGGTTAATTAATGTTTCCGGGTGCGTCCATGGCTAAGGTAGTGTAAGTTGGTCCCGTAAGTGTAGTGATGTTTTATCTCGGAAAGTGATGGTGTTATTCTTCCCCCACAGGATGGCGCGTTCCTCCACCGACCCATACGTCGACTTTCTGTTTGTTTTTTCAACCAGATACCTATCACCCTAGCCGAGAAAAGCTCCTCGCTCGCGACTGGTCTCCAGACACGTATAATAGTGTAGTGCATGTAAGTGTGTGCGTGTGTAGAAGAGGAACGTTGAGATGTCGGAGGCGGTAGCGACAGCGCAGCCATATGCCGGCAGCGCCTATACCGTGTATGGAATTATACCGTGGCGGGGGGGGGGGCAGAACAGTATCTGAACAACGAAGCGACGCTCACGTAGCGCTCGGAAGTGGGGGAGGGCTACGCATCCTGCGACTGCGAGATGACAAGGCGTCGGGACGGCGGAGTAGCGAAACGGCCGAGGAGGCTAATCCC